>CAWVNO010002397.1:0-77000 GCA_963930645.1 Salticus scenicus
TTGAAACGGAGGCCTTCAGCAATTGCCGACCAGCCGACCTGGCCAGTTCGGGCCTGGGCCCAACCTTCACCAGTTTGATATGGCCCAACTTTCACTAATATCAGCTAGTCTCCAGTATTGGCTGATATACACTCCTGCTCAAAAGTTTAGCAAGATTTGCAAATGATCAGTTTTTTCAATTTAAAAACTTATCTCTTGATGAAATGTTTTCAAACATTGGGTATTTAATTTAATTTAACCTCATGTTTTTCAGTGAAGATTGGTTTAAGACAACATTTAGGGGACCAATAACAAATAGGGCAACTGTGGCACCATGTATCGTTAAAAGAATGAAATGAACTGTAACTTTAGGATATATTAATATAGACCAAGTTCAGTATGTAGATGAATTTGTGTGACAATAGCACATTAAAACACAGAGATATAAGCATTTATTTTAAAACTAAAAAAAAAAAAATTGTGGAGTCTTAACTCTATGATTTGAACTAAGCTGACTCAATGGTCATTAACTGTTAACCGGACTGTATGTGGAACTTTCTAGAATCAAAACTAGAACCAAAACCATCTATCTGTAATTGAATGTAATGAGTGTAGTATTCCGTTCGTTGTAGTTATGTGTCAAGTATTTCATTAAATAAGTGTTTGGATATTATACTGTGTGATAATATAATTTATGCTTTCAACCACTCGGACATATCAGATGGCGACGAGCTGGCGACGATAAATTCAAGCAAAATTGCATGAATTCAAGTAGTATATTGTAAATGCCCGAAGACTGCAAAAGGTAAATGTTTTCTTTCCATATTGTCATAGGAGCGATGGAGCAGCATATTGAAGAATTGTTAAAGCAAAATCAGGAATTGCTTCGAGCGCTACAAGTAAAGGAAATTAGTCAAAAAATTATGGTTCAATTTGAAAAATTTAATGAAGATTTCGAGAACTTTGACAGTTTCTTTGAGCGATTTCAAACATACTTAGATGTTCAAAAAGTTCCTGAAGAGATTAGGGCGAAAGTTTTTATTTCGTCGCTCAGTCCCAAATTGTATCAGTTACTTAAAAATTTGCTGGCTCCTGACATTCCTGCGGACCAAATATTAACTAAATTAAAAGGTGTTCTTAAACAACATTTAACCCCAAACTGCTAATTATTCCTTCCCGACATAAGTTTTTAAATCGAAAACAGAACGAGGGGGAATCTATTAGTAATTATATAGCTGAGCTTAGATCACTTGCAGTAAATTGTGATTATGATACTAACATGTTGAATATTATGTTACGCGACGTTTTTGTAAGTGGCCTACGGGATAAATCAATTTTGGACAGATTGTTTGAAGAAGATAATATCGATCTGGATAAAACCGTACAAATAGCGTTAGCTATGGAAAAGGCATTTAAGGGGGCGAATGACATTATGGGAAAGGGAATAAATGCAGTTAATGTTGTACAGAAAAAAGCGAACAAAAAATCATATTTCGGCAAAAAACCGAAGAAACCTTTACAATGTACACGGTGTACTGGTACTGATCACACTAAAGATAAGTGCCGATTTATTTTGAGTATGTGTAACTTTTGCTCTCGGATTGGCCACATTCAAAGGGCTTGTTTTGCAGCTAAAAATGCTGGTGGAAAACCCCTTAAGCAAAAACAATTGAATTTCAACAATACAAATGAGAACAAAATAGATGTCCCATTGTACGAATTGAACTCAAATGGTGGTACATTACGCGAAGAGACGCGGAAACGTTCACCAATAATGATTTCTCTAAAAATTGAGAACAGAATGTGTTCCATGGAATTGGACACGGGGGGAGCGGTTAGCGTTATGAGCGTAAAGAATTTCAGAAAAATTTCTAATAAGGGCATTCAGCCAACGGATATTGTTTTTAAAACATACAATGGTGATTCATTAATAACTTTGGGATACGTCACAGTAAAGGTTGAGTATAAAAACCAGAATTTGAATTTAAATTTATATATTGTAAAAGAGAATTTGGACACCATTTTTGGCCGTGAATGGCTCTATGAAATCAATTTGGATTGGCCTGCTATCAAAGCGGTTACAGCTACTATGAAAGTGAATTTAAATGAACTTTTGGAAAAGTATAAAGTTATTTTCGATGACACTTTAGGAGAAATAAATAATTATGAAGTTAAACTTGAACTAAAACCCGAAACGAAACCAATATTCTGTAGGGTTAGATCAGTACCATTTGCGTTAAAGGATAGAGTAGAAAACGAAATTGACAGATTAGAAAAGGAGGGTATCATTGAAAAAGTTGAAAGTTCTGAATGGGCAACTCCAGTTGTACCTGTCGTGAAATCTGATGGCAGCATATGATGATTATGTGCCGATTACTCAGTAACCTTAAATCCAAATGTAATTGTGCCGCAGCATCCCTTACCAAAATTAGAGGAGATATTTTCAAGTTTAAACGGGGGAAAACAATTTTCAAAATTAGACTTTAAGCATGCATATTTCCAGATGAAAGTCCATCCAGAGAGTCAGAAATTGCTGACAATAAACACCCATAAGGGATTATATGTTTGTAAAAGACTCATGTACGGGTTAAACGGGGCACCTGCAATTTGGCAACGTTATGTTGACGGATTATTTATTCCAAGGCATGGAAGGGGTTAAAATATTTATGGATGATGCACGGATAACGGGTTGGGACAAAATGTCACATCTTAAGGCACTGGAGGACTTTTTCAAAAAATGTGAAGAGCATGGACTAAAGCTCAATTTGAACAAAAGTACATTTTTCCAAAAGGAAATAAATTTTTTAGGGCATAAAATTGATGCAAACGGGATACATAAAACTGAGGAAAAAGTTTCCGCAATTCTCAACGCTCGCATACCTAAAGATGTACAAGAAGTTAAAAGTTTTATGGGATTGGTAAACTTTTATGGAAAGTTCTGTAAGAATTTAGCTACCATAGCTAATCCCCTAAATAATTTGACGAAAAAAGATGTTAAATTTAAATGGTCTAAGGAGTGTCAGATAGCCTTTGAGAAAATAAAAAAAGAAATTTGTTCACCGAACGTACTGGTATACTACGATCCGGAACTCCCACTGACTTTAGCCTGTGATGCGTCACCAGTGGGCATCGGCTGTGTTCTATCACATGTTTATCCTGATGGGTCGGAACGCCCAATAGCTTTCGCATCGAAAACTCTGACTAAGACTGAGCAAAAATATTCACAGATCGACAAAGAAGCTTTGGCAATAGTGTGGGCAGTAAGGAAATTCTACTTATATCTAAAAGGTCGTAGATTCATATTAATTACGGACCATAAACCATTAGTTGCAATTTTTGGTTCAAAGAAAGGATTACCAGTTCTAGCAGCTACCCGGCTTTTACACTACGCACTAATATTGCAGTCCTTCCAATTTGACATAATTTACAGGAATACTAAGGAGCATGGTAATGCTGATTTTTTATCACGCCTGCCAAAATCTTCTGAGGAACTGGAGATGAGGGATGATGCCTCAATATTTCAAATGACACAGGTAGAAACACTGCCAATTACTGTTAAAGAGTTACGTCAAGAAACGTGGAGAGACAAGGAATTGGGTCCACTCCTGCAAGCCCTGCGTACTGGAGAACATCTAGAAGGTCGCGAAGCACACTACAGTATTGAAGATGGGTGCATTATGTATGGGCACCGAGTATGCATTCCCAAGAAATATCAGAAGAAAATTCTAGAAGAATTGCACGAAGGTCACCTGGGCATGGTTAAAATGAAGGCTATAGCCAGGTCTTTCGTTTATTGGAAAAATATTGACCAAGACATTGAAGAGACAGCCAGAAATTGTGGCGACTGTGCTAGACATAAAGCTGATCCAGCAAAAGTGAAGGTTCATTACTGGGAATACCCGAGCAAGCCCTGGGAACGTGTGCATGTCGACTTCGCCGGACTGATTTTTGAATATGTGTTCTTGTTAATAGTAGATGCGCATTCAAAGTGGTTAGAAGTCTACCCAATGAAGGTTACCACTGCAAAGAAGACCATAGAATGTCTAAGAGATAGTTTTGCAAGATATGGATTACCTGTAACACTCGTCAGTGACAACGGTTCACAATTCACATCTGATGAGTTCGAAATATTTATGAGAAGAAATGGTATAAAACACAAGACTAGCGCGCCATTCAAACCATCTAGTAACGGCCAAGCTGAGCGCTATGTATATACCTTAAAGCAATCCTTGAGAGCTATGCAGAATTATGAAGGCAGTATCCATCAGAAATTAAATACCTTCTTACTACAGTATAGGAAAGCGCCTAATGCTACTACAACCCACAGTCCTGCAATGCTATTTCTGAAACGGGACATTAGAACAATCTGCTCCTGCCAGACTTAAAATCTAGGGTTGAAGATCTAACACGTAAGGGAGTATTAGAATTCCAAGACAGGAAATTTGAAATTGGTGATCATGTTGCAGTGAGAGACTATAGATCAGCAAACTCCAAATGGAAATTTGGTCAAGTAATAAATAAAGATGGAGCTCTTCATTACACCATCAATGTGCAGGGTGTCTTAGTTAGATGACACATTGACCAGATCCGTCCAATAGGTAATAAATTAGAATGTGATTACATGCCAAATGTGAAACGGAGATTCCACATCCCTAAAGGAGATACACCGGAAAACCAACCGGTTCCTGCGAGTTCTATCCCGGAAGATTCTGCTGCAGGGAATGATGAACCTAGCAATCCGTCCGTGGAACAGTTTACTTCGACTGATCAACAGACCCCGGTTCCTTCATCACCATCAGTGCAGCCGAACATTCCGCCTAAGAAATCCAGTTCACCAAAACCGGTGAGTTCAAGTGTGGTTCCTAGACGATAATCTAGAATCCGAAGGCCTCCCAAGAGACTCGACCTATAAAGGGGGAGGAGGTGTGGAGTCTTAACTCTATGATTTGAACTAAGCAGACTCAATGGTCATTAACTGTTAACCGGACTGTACGTGGAACTTTCTAGAATCAAAACTAGAACCAAAACCATCTATCTGTAATTGAATGTAATGTGTGTAGTATTCCGTTCGTTGTAGTTATGTGTCAAGTATTTCATTAAATAAGTGTTTGGATATTATACTGTGTGATAGTATAATTTATGCTTTCAACCACTCAGACATATCAAAAATCAACATGTTTTTTTTTATTTATAATATACAGAGTTTTTATCGAAAATTATTCCCACTTTCAGATAAATTGGAAAAACACTTTTAAAACAATATGCTGCAATCGGAATACATATATCTTAAATATCTCATAAAATATGAGCATTTTTATGAAAAATGATTTTACTGTGCATGTTCGAAAGATAAAAAAAAAATTTATTGCATAGGTTGAAAGCTAGATATACTGGACAAATTTTGTCAAAGTGCATTTGAATACAGTAAAAATAAAAAAAATTATATGAAAACGAATGAGCTAGATTTTAGACATTTTCCAAGACTTGAAATTTCTTAAGGAATTTTTCACATGCCGTGTAATTAATTTGAAGATCCAATTATTTCAACCACTCTCCAAATATACTTTTTTGTGAAAAAACCCTTTATAAGCTTGTAACTAACATATATTTCTTTATTTACTAAGATTTGTGAGATGATAAGGAGTTTTTCATAAAAAAGAACTTTTGCTAAATGGTTAAAATAATTGGATCTTTAAATTAATTATGCGGCATGTTAAGAACCCCTTAAGAAATTTAAGCTCTTGAAAAATATCTAAAATCTATCTCATTCTTTTTCATATAATTTTCTTAACTTTTACTCTATTCAAATGCACTTTTGACATTTTTTTTTTTTTAAATCTTTTGCGCATGCACAGTGAATTTGTTTTTCATAAAAATGTTCATATTTCATGAGATATTTGTATTCCGATTGCAGTATATTGTTTTAAAGGTGTTTTTCCAACTTATCTGAAAGTGGGAATAATTTTTGTTAAAAACTCTGTATATAATAAATAAAAAATATGCTGATTTTTTTTTTAGTTTTAAAATAAATGCTTATATCTCCATTATTTAATATGCTATCATCACACAAGTTCATCCACAAATTAAACTGGGTCTGTATTAGCATATACTAAAGTTACAGTTCATTTCGTTCACTTAACGATACAGGGTGATCACAGACATTATTGATTTTGCTCAATTTGTTGCAGGCGCCCTAAATGTTGTCTTAAACCAAGCTTCACTGAAAAACATGAAGATAACCCAGTTCTTTAAATACCCAATGTTTGAAAACATTTCATCAAGAGATAAGTTTTTAAAATGAAAAAAACTGATCATTTTATAAATCTTGCTACACTTTTGAGCAGGAGTGTAGATACCCAATATAGGCCATTATTGGACAAAAGGCTTCCAAATGATATTGGTCAGTGGACGGCAGCCGATATTGCCTAATATTGCAAATTATCAGTTTTCGACATTGGCCAATATTGTTGTGCTATTGGGGGGTGTATGTGGTGTTTGAGAGTAAGGCTAACTGACTATCTTTGGTCCTAGGCCTAGGGTTATTTGCCCTTTGTGGAGGTCTTTCTTAGGAGTCTTAGTCTGTGTATTTACAAGAGTTTTGGAAAAAACCACAGAAAACTCAGAACAGCTAGGTCGATAAGCATGACCTGGAATCGAACTGTGTATAAATATATTCACCTATATACCATATAAATTATGTTTATTGGTATTTAGGTTATGTAATGGTAGATTAGTCAAACTGTAGGATACTGCAGGGATGAAACTGTTCCTTACATGCAGATAGGGGACATTTATTAATGATATATCATTATATAAGGGATATTTATAATGATATATGGCTACCTATATTAAGTAACATTTACAGATTTTGTAATACATTATAAGGCAAATTAAACATTAAAAATGAGAAATTTCTATAAAAAACAAAGTAATTTAACATGATATTCAAAGACAACAAAATTTTCAAAAACCCTGAATTTAGGGGTAGCCCCTAAAAAGCTTCACTCTTGATTAGGGCTGGATTATTTATCAATATATCCCCAAGTATCGATATTTTTTTAATATCCCAATAACAATATTTAAGATCTAGCTCCTCCAATATATCCCTTTAACGATATTGCCGAGTGCGCACCCGAGTGAACGAAACTCGAGCGAATGAAACCCGATCAGCCAACATACAACAGCTAACGAGAGCGAGACCCGAAGAAAAAAAGCGCCGAATATCTTATTCTAATACTCATTTTCTACTTTCCTCTAATTACTCACTGATAAACTAGAAAAATAGCCCCACGCCAAACGATCTCTATTGCAATACATATACATATACTTCCTCATCCTCCTTCATAACATAACCTCAAATCTAAACATCACTGCTTTAAAAAGGCCACCGCATAATAATAATAAAAAAAAAAAAACAGTATTTATTGAAAGCCATCTGCTTTGATTATCCCGTGAATAAGCTGACTTCGTTCAAGGTCACAGTTCTACCCCTTCAGAAAAAATTCATCAGACATACTCCAATATCACAATACCTATAATCAGCAGGTGTGTTTACTAGGAAAGAGATTTGATATTAGTCGAAACGATATATCCCTATCCGAGATATCTATTATGGGTTCTGATATATTACACTATCAGGGATGGAACAGCGTCATCACCACTTTGGAGCACTTAAAATACCATTTTGGAGCAGCTAAATATCAATTTTGGAGCATATCGGAGCAGAATAATTATGGATTTGGAGCATATCGGAGCAGAATATTTATGGATTTGGAGCATATTGGAGCAAAATAATTATGGATTTGGAGCATATCGGGCAAAATAGTTATGGATTTGGAGCAAATTTACTATCAGTCTGGAGCACATTGTCAGAATAATCTGAGTTCTTGTTTTTTGAAAAATTAAAAATTCTGCAAAAAATTTTAACTATTTTTCCACTTAGTTAATACATAAAAATGAACATCTCAACATCATATGTAAAATAAAATACATTTTGAAAATGTTCAGCAGAAATGGGCGAGGGAAATTTCTTAAACTTGTACCACGATATATACAAAAGAAAAGCTAAATTGTAGGTAAGCATCGAATTTTCAGTTACTATTAGGTGTACTGAATATTCCTTATTCAGTAATAATCGAATATTTAGTGCATACCTATTCAAATGAAACTTAATTACAAGAACAAGAAAATTGATGTGAAAATGATTTGAATGCTCTAACTCCAAATTTATACAAAAATTGTATTTTTTTTAACCAAATCTTAATTTTTAGGATAATAGTAAAATAAATGTATGGGTAATTTTAATCATTTAGATATTAGAGAAAGTAATAAAACTGAATTTATGATAAACTAATCCTTGTTATTAAGGATGGAAAAGGATTGAAATCGTACGACATTAACCCTTTATATCCCAAATTACCTTATTTTTGGAAAAATAGTTTGAAAGTTTATTATATTTCTTTATGCATGAGAAACATCTCATATTAAATTTAGCTTAAATTATAGCTTAACTATAGGGAAAGCTTAAACTATAGAGACTCTGAAGTTCCAATGAAATTCTGTAGTAAATTTACGCTATATTCATATTGAGAAATTTTTTTGATGGGACTTTGAAGTCCCAGTGGAATACAAAGCGTTAAATTTAATTTTAGTGCAAACTGACAGTGATGCACTTTTCTGAAACTTTTTTCTTTTTTCTTTTTTTAAATAATCTGGTGTGTCACTCACACGACTTTCTCTTACCCTGAAATTTAATACTATAAATACAGGTTGGAGATTAAGAGATAAGATAACGAGTACTGTTATGTAAACCTATGTTAAACAATTCATATTAGGCTTCGGAAGAGTTTTATATGATAATTAGTTCTGTGTGAGGGGGGCTACCGCCCCCCTCAACCCCCCGTTTCATTAATGCATCTACATTTATATAGAATTTAATTCGGTTATTAAAAAATATTTCTCGTTTTGAAAAATAATTTATTAAAATTATTATTTAAAAAAATTATCTTTTATGATAAGGCAGACGATTTCCATATTAGAGAAGTACTTTAACACCAAATATCCAAAAAAAAGTCCATTTTATTCTCAATATTAAAAAAAAAAAAAAAAAAAAAAAGAGTACGATTTTTTTTCTAAGTTTTTTTTTTTCGTTAAAAGTAAAAAAAAATCGATAACTTTGTTTTAAATTATCGCAGATCGATGGTTCAACCATTCGTTTTAAAGGTATTTTCGAGCTCTTTTGAAAGATACCCATCATGAAAATTTACTCCCCTCGAGGGGGGGACATTAAACTCTATTTTCCTGCAATTTCCCCCATAGACGTAATGTATTAGAATTCTCTTGATTGTCCCTGTACACGAACCATTCACTTGATCTTAACGAAAAGCTTACTGTAGCATCCCTATATGATACACATTTAGAATACGAAGTTTGAACTTTCTGCCATAATTTGTTTTTGAGATATGCTGATAACAGACAGACACACAGACATACAGACATACACACAGACCATTTGCTAAAAACATGATTTTCGTATTCAGGGGACCTCAAAACGTGTAAATATAACAAAATCTCGCGTTCGAAAATTTGAGCCAAAAACAATACTTTCTCTACCTTATGGGTAAGAGAAAGTAAAAAAGGAGTTTATCATGTGTGTGTGGTGGTGGAGGGGGGGGGGGGAATAAATAAATAAAAAAATTATAACTGCATTAAAATATTACACACATATATACATTTTGACATAGAATAAATACTGCATTTAAAAAATAAATAACAAAATATTCTAAATGAATAAATAATCTCACATAAAACAAAATTCTTGTACTTTTGTAATATTTTTGAAATTATGTAAAAACTGTTTTTATAACTTTATTACAATTCAGACTTGTACTTACAAGTATTTTAAGTTGATTTGCAAAATATGCGTTAATTTTGCGGCCGATAGCCGAAATATTGAATAGTTTCCCAATAAATGGTAAAATGTTTAGGTTTAATATAAATTTATTAATTAAATACGCCATTTTTATCATAAATCGACAAAATTCGCGATATTTTTTACCGCCGATTGCCGAAATACGTAATTATTTCGCTGTAAATAATTGCTAACATATACTATAATTTTGTTACTCATTGAAAAAAATTATACTTTTTTCATAGCTGATTTCCGAAATTCGCGATATTTTTGCTGGAATTTTCCGTTTTCCAAAATTTTACGTTTAATTACCATTAATTAATTAAATATACTATTTTTCCTTGTTAATCGGAAGAATTCACGATATTTTTACAGCCGATCGCCGAAATATATAATTATTTCGTTGCAAATTTTAAAAAATTACGTTTACCGCGAATAATTGCTAATACATACCATAATTTTGTTACTGATTGAAAAAATTCATACTTTTTTCATTGCTGATTTCCGAAATTCGCGATATTTTTGAGGCAATTTAGTAATAAATAGTCAAAATTTTACGTTTAATTACCATTAATTAATTAAATATGCTATTTTCCTTCGTTAATCGGCAGAATTCACGATATTTTAACGGCCGATTACCGAAATACGTAATTATTTCGCTGCAAATTTATAAAATCTACGTTTAATAGCAAACAATTGCTAATATACACCATAATTTTGTCACTAATTGATAAAATTCACGCTTATTTTAAAAGCTGATCGCTAAAATTCGCAATATTTTTGCGGTCAATTATATCGAAAACGGGGTCAATTATTAACGAAATATGCAATTATCTGGCTGGTAATCGGTGAAATTTGTGTCCTATTCAAAGCTACATCCCCAAATACTAAACAACTTTGCCGTTAATCGATGAAATTCACACTTTTTTCAAAGCTGAACCCAGAAATATGTGAAAATTTTGCAGATGAATTCAAAAAAGCCGGATTATTTCACAGCTAATTGTCAAAAATGTACGTTTCGCCGGAACTCTCCTAATCGATAAAAAATTGCGCTTTTTTTTTTTTTCCCCCCAAAGCGGATTCCTAAAATATGTTATTATTGTGCGGCTCTTTGCCGAAACACGCTATTATTTAGCTACTAATATATGAAAATCGCGTTCTTTTGAAAGCTGAATCTCAAATACTCAACAATTTTGTCGCTAATCAGTGAAATTTGCGCTTTTTTTTTTCAAAGCAGAATCTCGAAATAAGGTATAATTTTGTAGATTTCGGAAATACGGGATCGTTTACCCACAAAAATCAAAACTTACATTTTATATCCTATTCTTTGGCTGCTAATCGACAATTTTTTTTAAGCTAATTTCTGTAATTCGCGATATTTTTGTAGCTGATAACAAAAAATATGCAATCATTTCGCCGCTAATTAGCAAAATTTATGTTTAATCACGATTAATTGCTGAAATAGGCTTTATTTCGATACTAATCTATGAAATTCTTCCTTTTTTCAAACATGATTAGAAATACGGAATTATTTTATAATTTATTGCTAATTTTTAAAATTCCGTAGCAAAATTCTTTTTTTTTTATTATTATTTGATTACTGAAATATGCCATGTTTTTGCGGCTGATTTATAAAATACGTAATTTTCTCGTGCGACTTTTGTGATGAATTTATTTTAAATCCGTCGATTTTTGTGAGAGTCCCGTTTTCAAATCCGAAAATTTCTTAAATTTACCCATGCACTAAATAAACTTAGCTATCGCGTATTCTGTTATCCCAGCAAAAAGCACAGAAAGTTTTCTTTTTTTCCCAACGGTAGATACTTGGCCCGTTAAAGTTCGGAGTTTTCCACGATTTTCTCCGAAACTTACGCGAATACGGACTAAAACACTTAAGAAAATTCCCCACCTCCTCCGTTAAAGGTCTGATTTTACAGTGATTTTCTCTGAAACTCGCATGATTATGGCGTAAGACCCTTCAGAAAGTCTCTTACGGAGAACATTTTTTCCTGGCCTAGAATTTTTGCGTTATCAATCGGCCTTAAATTTCAATAGCTTTGAATCCATTATTTATTTAGATAAATAATCGAAATAAACATTTTTTTTCCCCCTCAGAAAGTTTTATTTTTTAACGACTTTTTACTCATTAAGATAACTGTATTGTTTAAATAAAAATGAAAATACTGCATAATCATAGCTTTCAGTTTCTTTCTTCCCCCCTTAAAGCACACTCTTAGCAATGTAAACAAATACTTGTTCCGAGTTAGTAATATTTATTTGGATTACGCAATGCCCTGCACTGGAATTTTTTCTTCTTAACGATTTATTTATGAGTAGTTCTTCCGACAGATTATAAAAGTAATTAGATTTGATTTTTTTTTTTCCCCAACAGATGTTGAAGCGATTTCATAGATAAAAAATAAAATTCAATGAATCATGTTTCATGCGGCAACTGTTTGTAATGAAAAATTTGATAAGGATCGGACCGCGATTTCCGCCGTGTGATGTGTGAAAGAGAAAAAAAAAAAAAAAAAAAGAAAAAGAAAAATAGGATTTGTAGTAAGAGTTTTTGAAATATAAGAAATAAGGAAATATATAAGCTCAGTACACCCTGCTTAAAACGAAATCGCATCGATGTTTTGACGCAAAAACGGAGTTCAAAACCTCGGTTTCGGCGCGAAAATAAAATATCGAAAGCCATCATTTGGCACAAAAAAATTTTAAGCATTTTGGCGCAGGCGGGCGCAATTTTACGGCAAAACGACTTTTTTGGAGCAGGTTTGCGCAGAGGTACCGAATTTGCGAAGTCTGGCGCAATTGGCGCAGCTGTTCCATCCCTGCACTATATTGAATTCCCACTCTCCATTCATGCATATCGTAGGTGATGGAAACCACAGAAAAGGCAATATGACGAATGAAAACAATATCTTCTGTTTTAGCTCCTTTCCTGCTATCGGTTCATTGATATCGGTCTATTTCAAACTGTCGATATAAAATGGCCAATAACATGCTTCAACATGTGTTTAATAAAGATCATCAAAGCCGAACTGATACAGTGATGCCAGATTGGGGATTTTGTCCACATTTTAGGGAGTTTTGAGGCTTCTGGGGACAATTTTAGAGACCAAATGTTTGTGGGGACTTTTTTGGGGAATTCTAAAATTTTTGGGGACAAATCTGGGGTGTTTTTCAACTTTTAGTCAATGTTGGTAACGTAATGATTTATCCCTATGTCTAGAGACTTTCAATAGCTTTATTGTTATTTGGGGATTTTTTCAAAAATTGCCTTCATTTGGGGAAAAATCTGAGCTTAAATCATAGAAAAATCTGCTTGATATTTTTTTTTTTTTTTTTTTTTTTTTTTTTTGAAAAAAATTTTATTTTCCCTTTTTAGTAGAAATCAATTTGGGGATTTTTTCGAAAAAGAAAAAAACCGTGATTTGGGGAAATTTGAAGACCTGTTTGGGGAAATAATTTTCGACCATCTGGCATCACTGAACTGATATCTACTAGAAGAGTTTTTTTGCAAATTTTCTTAGTGTTTAATAAAAAACTTCTGAAAATATAAGCAATTATGGAATGTATTTTTTTTAATATTATTTTATTATTATTAAATATTTCGATAAAATATTTTTTTTATTAAGACTGTACATCAGTCAGATAGCTCCCTTTCTCCTTTCCCATGTTATCCAATGGGATTTTCGTTGCTTCGTTTTATAAAAATATCTCATTCAAAAATGAATTTTTTCAAATTCTGTTTTTTGAATATTACTCTTTGAACGGGTTGCCTTTTAGCTTAGTGAGCAATTTTTCGAAAAAATTAATTTAAATATTTTATTTCAATAAGTAAATTATGGACTCTAAGTGTGGATCTCTAAGTAAAATATTTAAATTTATTTTTTCGAAAAATTGCTCACTAAGCTAAAAGACGACCTGTTCAAAGAGTAATATTCAAAATACAGAATTCGAAAAAGTTCATTTTCGAATAAAATATTTTTATGAAACGAAGCGACAAAAATCCCACTGGATAACATGGGAAGGGAGAAAGGGTGCTATCTAACTGATGTAAAATAAAGTTTTATCATCAGTAATTTTACAGTGACAGTTTCTTTATAGAATTATATAATATTGAATAGTTTATTACTTTTTTTATGTAGCATTTATTTTTTCTCTTTCCATTTATTTATTTATTTTATTTTCAAAGCCGTACATGATTAATAAAATTGGTTTAAATGCAAAATGAGTTACTTTAAGTAACAAAATGAAACTTTAAATAATATAATTTTTATACTGACAATGTATACATAAACACACACACACACACACACACACACATACATATATAATATGTAATTCAAATTTCAATTATTCTGAAACTATTACGAATGTGAATTGAACATATATATTTAAAAGATATTGTAATGATTTGGTAAGCAGAAACAAAAATAAAAATGACAAGTAACTGACATTTAGGATGCATATAAGAGTTAAGTAAAAAATATTACTTTCTACAACCAAAAAAGGTGTATTCAATGGCAATTCTGAACTATTTATAATGGCAATTCTGAACTATTTAAAATAATTTTCATTTTTATTTAATACCTGCATCTTAAGACAATTTTTCTGAAGCTTTATTTTTAGTAGAATTATGAATTTTGATATACTTGGTACAAATAAAACACAGATCACATATTAGCTGTGTTAAAATATGATTTTAAAATGATTAAAGCTTAAAATGGGAAGAATAGAGGATAAACTATACAGAGGTATACTAAAAAGCAATAGTATAAGTTACAAGAAACACAAAACATTAATTCACTTTTTATGATTTTTTTTTTTAATGATAAAGTTATGGTAGTAATATACCAGAAAATACATGGAAAACACTCTATACTTGTATACTTTAAAATTCGTGTGCGTATGTCTTTAAAAAATAACAAATGTCTATTTTTTCCTGCCTTGAAAGAAATATCGCAATATATCACTAATATCGATATAAACTTAGTGATATATCGCGATATTTAATTTCTGATATTGTCCAGCACTACTCCTGATACTGGTGAATTCATGCCTAACCCTGAATGCAGTAGAAACAAATTTAACACAAATATGACACAAGCACCAACTGGAGATAAAAAACAATCTTACCAGGATGATAATGAAAAATTATATTGATTATATCTTGATCACCCCAGACAATATGTAGTTTATATTCTTTCATAATAGGTGGAAGATAATTTTCCCAATTAAATGCTCGCATTCTTGTAAGATTCATTAGCATAACACCAGAATTCACTCCTATAAAAAGAAGGATTATTGTTTTATAAAGCTTTACTTTAAAAATATAATTTATAAAATAATTGTAAAACCTGTATAAATATAAATAACAAATAACAGTGGAAAAACAAAGAAAATAGATTATGATAAGATAATCTCTTGCTATAGAAAATTGAATGTAAATAATTTAAAATTTTGTATCTTAAACACAATTTAGCCATAGATTATAATTGTAGAGTAAAATTAATTTGTATTGAAAAATTTAATATTGAAACAAATTGTACAGTCACACACACACACACACACAAAAAAAAAAAAAAAAAAAAAAAAAGCCCCCCCCCCCCTAAACACACCTAATTTTGCCGTAAATTATCGTAGAAACATGCGGCTGGTACCTATCGATCTGTAACAACGTCTAGTTTTTAATGGTGTAGTTAGATTTTACTTAAGGGGTCATCTACATATTAAAACAGGCATAAACTTCATTTTTTTCAATGACGACCCCTATTTTTGACCTCATATTCAGATTTTTTAGATCAAGGCAGTTCGGAAAATTTACCTATTTACGTACTTTAAATCAATTCTAAACAGAGTTACAAGTGAAAATATGTTAGGGGACCGTCTATACATTTAGAAAAAATAAATCGTGATCTACCACACAATATACATTATTTATTAAATTTCAACACCGGAAAAAAAGTTCAGAAATGTTATTTATAAAATAAAAAAATATTCTAATTCACAAAACTTTCTATGTTAGTTTATGAATTAAAAGATTTTTATTGGTTTCTATTTATTAAACATTGAATAGTAAAATACATCATTTCATACGAAGAAAATTAAATAGCTTGAATGATATGAACCCTACAATACAATGTTAAAGGAAAAAAAAAAGTGTTTAATATTCAAGAAAAAGAATTATCTACTTCTTGTTGGGTATATTTTTATTTTATACAGTAAGCCCTGCATGAAAGTGTTACTATAAAGTTTGACATTTAATTTTAGGCATGCAAACCAACAACAGATAATATACAAAAATATAGATAACAAGATTTAAACTAAAATCTGAGAAAGGATATTTAACATTTTCGTGACCGCTGACGTACTTTCCAGTCATTTGGAAATCTGTATCTCCTCCAGTGGGCATTTCTTTCACAATTTGTGTGTTATGATATTTCTTAAGAATATTCCTTATGTTCGATGCCCACCATCCAGTCATATTCGATTCCTAACATAATCCAACTCCGCACTCAATGACACTTTCGACTTAACTGTTTTCATCTCAACTTTACTTTTTTCTGTTCAGCAGGTACGAACATCTAAACTCTACTCAAACAGAAACCGCAACGAACAGTTTAAGATATGTTTTTTCATCTGCACGTTAACTTGCATGCTACCTTTCGCATTATTCGCAATTATTACTTCACATTATTATTTTTGCATTATTACTTGCATTATATTGTTTATGTTAATTATTCAGTTGCAATGTTTTATTACAACTTTTGTTTTCAACGCATATTCAAATCTGTGTATGTTTAATATAGTTTTGGTTTGTGAATGAAAGAACGAGTATTTATTGTTATCTTCACATCACGTTACATAACACCTTATATTCATATTTATATAAACAAAATAGCATGAATACAAATACTTTCACTAGAAAGAGTATAATTATTGTGTATATTCATATGAAAATAAATATGGATATAGAAAAAACGGTTTCCTATTGCCTAGAATGAATATTCCCCATTCTGCAGTCGTCTACTGTACTTGAATTCTTAATTTTAAATGTGTAAAATCTATATCTTTAAAAGTAATAAGACATATTACTTTGTTTTAAATTCTTTTTCCGTGATAAATGGGACGCCAGTTTTATGCCGTGATTACAATAATCGAAAATAAATAATATTGCGCTTTGTTTCAATAATAGATTTTAAAAACTTAAAAAAAATATATATATATATATATATACCACTAAATTATTCGGTATTAAAAAAAACATTTAATAAAAATTTCATATTTTATTATGTTACGTCATGCAATAAAATTTAAATAGAAAAAACGGTAGAGTAAACGAATGCGAAAATGTCACAACAAGATTAAAACAGAAAATTTGTTTTAAAAAATCTGATAAAAATTAATAAAAATTAATTATATTAATTTAAAGGAAGGAAAAAACAAAAGTATTGTTCACTGCGTATTGCTCTTTCAAATAATAATCCTCATCCTACCGCGTTTTCTAAATCATGATATTTAACTTGAGGTGCTCAAATCTTAGAATATTCAAGTTAAAAACAAAAGACAAAAGGGATAAAATAGAATTTTAGCAGTGAGAAACTAGGAAAAGTTATGTAATATTTAAGAACAAAGACTTAACATTTCAGAATCGAGTATACACCTCTTTGCAACGGAAGCCACACCTTTACAAAATTTTTCTAAAACTTCACATTATAAAGCAAAATTATTTTTCATACTTCCAATTAAATCATTTAAATTTTGTCTTCAGCATTCGATGTAGTAAATGCCATTGACATTTATGCATCAGCGTCACATAGAGAGTCATATACGAATACGGAAACTAGTTTTTTAAATATTGTTTCCACAGTATAGAGGCGGGGCTTCATTTCTTTTGGAATTTTTTCACAATCTCTCGCTTCCATTGTGATACTTTTATAAAAAATAATCCAATTTGCATCATAAACATCGAAATGTTGCTTAGAAAACAATTAGAATAACATACAGGTAAATTAATATATTTTTTCGTCAAAATGTATACAGATAAACTCACAGAGGATACAAATTACAATAAGTGACAGCCCCCTAACAACAGTAAAAAATGAAATATCACTGTAACTCAAAAAATAATGTTAGGAACGAGCTGTAAATTTGGAAACGGATGTTTTTGATGATGCCCGTTCTAGTCATGCAAAAATTGACATAGGTCATAATTCATAATTTTTTCAAATATGAAATTATTAATAATTTCCATAATTCAAAAAATGTTTTTTTTAGCAAAAATTTGCATGGAATATGTTTGGGTCACTTCATTCTAACGAATAAAAAAAAAACAGAATTTAAATATAATTATTTCAGAAGATATGATTTAATGTTTGTCACATTCATTTAACATTAGCATCTCCAAACTTTGACAGCTTATAACTATGAAAAATTGAGCGAAATATATAAACTATACCATTTTCCATGATGATTTGATCTAAAGAATTCAAATAAATTATAAAAAAAGAGGGTTACCATTGAAAAAATCAAAGTTGATGTCAGTTTTAATATGTAGACGACCCCCTAAGTAAAATCTAACTATAATATTAAAAACTAGACGTTATTACAAACTGATCGGTACCAGTCGCATGTTTCTACGATAATTTATGGCGAAATTAGGTGGGGGGGGGGGGCTTTTTTTTTTTGTGTGTGTACAAATAATGTATACACATTTCTGTACAAATAATTTATACACACAAAACTTTGAGAAACTTCTAAATTGACAAATATAAGTATTATGAGTTTGTGATAATTCCATAAAAAAGTAAAAAATTAAAAAATGAAGTCATAATATTGCAAAAACTTTTTTTTTTAAAGCTATTGAACAAGTTGTTAATAAAGTACCATCCCTGTTAAGTGAAATGCTAAATTAAATATATTTATATTCATTGGGTTTAAAAAAAGATCACTTGCTGAAAGTTTTTTTTTTCTTTTTTTCTTTGAAGCAGGGGAAAAAGAAAAAGAAGGATAAACATCAACTGCAGCTCCCTTTCCTTTTGTTTATAATAATTAAAATAAAATAAAAAGCTATATACTTAATTTAATTTAGAATTATTCATCAAGCTTGAACTTATTTTTAGACTTTTTGAACTTTCTTACAACTAGCAGTCTTAAGATTTTTTTCTTTTTTAAGAAAGGGGGAAAAAAATGTATATTGTATACAATATACATAAATAAAAGTTTAAAGTGAATAAAAAGTCTCAAAATATGCATAAAACCTAAAAACTATTTGGTTTTTGCAATACTCTCAATAAAATCTATCACAATTTAAAAAAAAAAAAAAAAAAGAAGAAAAAGAAACAAATATAAAATTACTCTTTATAAATAAGCATGAAAAATACAGAAGAGTAAATTGTTCAGGTACATAAAAATAAATAAAATAAAACAAGAATAATAAGGAAATAAAACAAATTTTTAAAATTATAACATTTCCAATAGTTTACATAATTGTAACAATAATTTTACTACTACATAAAAATATAAAGTCTAATATTTTTTTTACAAAAGTTTAAAGAATCTCAGCCCTATTATTTAAATGTATTGTTTAACAGAACAGCTTCAACTTCTGTTATAATCTTTTCCTCAAACATTACTTAAACTGAAGGCTTTATCAGAAGAAACACAAAAATTTTGCTAATTCTGCACAGCCTACCAATTTTCATAATTCAATAAATATGAAGCATATATGACAATTTTATTGATCTTGATAAAATATTAATACCATTAATTTTCTTTTAAAAATTGTGGTTGATTCTCTAAATTAGAAAGCTTTTTCATAATACGCCATAACCTAGTACATGCTTTTAGCTGCAAGTACTTAATTTAAATCACACAGTTTAGGATTATCTTCAGCTCTATTCTATGAAAACCGTAAGTCCTAAATCCATGAAGATAAAGGGGAGGAGGGAAAACGAGATAGGGGATTCGGCAGAAAAACGGACCAGAAAATTTAGTTAATCAACAGGTCGCTAGATGGCGCAAAAATTAGTCGTTATAGGAGATTAGCATTGAAAGCTTATGGAAATAATTGCTTTTTAATAAAATTTAAGTAATTTTAGGTACTTATTTAAAAAAAAATTGGCTAGAAATTGTTGTGCCATTAATGTGAAAATATAGAGAAATAAAGTAATTATTTGAACATTTTTATATTTATTTTTATTTTTTAATTATTACTTTTTAAATCATTAATTCTAAATGCCAAGATATATTACTTTTTCATGTAGAAATTATTTAAAAATTGTATCATTTTTATTTTAATCAATTAATTTTGAAAACTAAGATACATTAGTTTTTTAATAATGATTTTAAAAATAATAAGTAATAAATGAAATTTTCCAAAATAGTTAATCTGATTTTTTTTTTTTTCTTTTTTTTTCATCTTTATACATACATATATATATAATTTTAGATGATTTAGATGAATTGTAGCTATTTAAAAATTTTAATTGGGTGTAACATTTCTTTTTTTAAATTAATGAATCAAATAAATAAATAAAAATAGAATAGAATAGTAATTTAAAAAGCCTCTTTTTATCTTTTGATTAAAATTGCTTCGTTTTTTAAAAGCTAATGGTATAAATTTTTAAATTAAAATTGGAATGACAAGAAAAAATAATTTTAGCACGGAAATAATAAAAGTTTTGATTCTGATAAAAATTTAAAATCATTTTTACATCACATACAAAGCCTATATTTCATAAGTTTATTTTTCTTCGAAGTAAAACATGCTCCAGCTGTAGCAGTATGTTAGTTTGAGTTCTCGAAAATAGTCAGTGGGAAGTGCTTGGTTCGATTACAGGTCACAGTCGTCAAAATAAACATTCGGAATTTTCCGACTTCAAAACTCGAGTAAATACAGGCTATGTCCCTTTAAAAAGATCAATATGAAGGCAATCCACCTAAGTCTAAGACCTAAGTTAGGTAAAACAATATCATGGGGGGGGGAGGGGGTAAAGTGAATGTTTTGATTATTTTGCAAAAGATTTTTGCACAGTAAGTTAACATTTAATATATTTTATTAATGTTTCAGGTTATCAGTTCATAAATTAAATTTTTTTACAAGATTTTTTTTTTTTTTTTTAACATTTAAAAAGTTGTCGGTGGTTTTAGGATTGAGGCCGATTGATTGCAGTAGGATCCTAGGTCTGTTTGAGAGTGCCTTACATGGGGGTCTTTCTAAGGGATCTTAGACGTCTTTAACTTAGTTTCGGAGAATATCACCGAACACTTCGAACGGCTAAGCCGACGAGCGCGACCAGGGATCAAACCCAGCATATCATGTCTACAGCTTCAATGACAGGACCTCTTGGCCGTTAGTGGATCCTAACATTCTAAAAGCTAAAATTTTTATTGTTATTATTATTATAAGAATAAAAAATAAATTTAGAATAACGATTTAAATAATTCCTTTTCATTAAAATCGTTACCATTTTTAAAAAAATTAATGGTACAAATTTTTGAATAACTAAAAAACATAATTTTGCAGATAAATAATGCAAATTGTTTTAGATAAAACTGTGAAGTAAATTTTACACTGCATACAAGACATACATTTTATCAGTTAAATAAATTTCTTACTTTAAAATAAACTGGTTGACATGCAGTGCCTGGTTCGATCCCAGGTTGCACTCGTTAACTTCATTGTTCGGAGTTTTCCATGGTTTTCTTCAAAACTTGAGCAAATACAGGCTAGGTCTCTTTTAAAAACCAATATGGAGGCACCTAGGTCTACCAAGTGCAGATAAAACAGCTGTAGAGGGGAGAAGGGGTTGAAGTGAATGTGTTCAGGGCACTAGGCATTAAGCAACTCAGGCAATGCCTGAGGGCGGCATTCGAATCATTAAAACGAAGTACAAAAAATAAAAAAAAATATTCAAGATTGATTTTTTTTTTTTTTTTTTAAATATATATACATTGGTAAAAAGACCCCCCACCCCCAACCATCCTCACAAAAGAATCTAAATTGGCTGAGAAAACTGCTGCTAGTAAAATTCGTCAATAAATCAAAGATGTGTGAAAAAGACGGTATGAGAAATGTGAAGATACAAAGCCTTCTGCTTCCGCTTGGAATAGGAAACTATCTTTGCATGGGTCCGATGTCCGACTCCTTGGAAGGTTTCAAGATAGCAGATAACACCTGGCTAGCCTATAGATAGTTACATTCTGAGAAAGCAGACTACAAATGAGTACGTTAGAACCTAGTCCTGTTAGTATGCAACAAATAAGCTATTACTGACCGGATATTGTTAATTTGAATAGAAATAAGGAAAATATATAGTGTATGGAATGGAGTTCTTTATGGGTGGTCTTATAGTATGAAACAGAATAGAATCCATGATTGTGAAATAAAAATAAAACACTGAATTTGACCTACAACATTTTAAAGGAGTCATTAAGTTTAAACTAAGCCCTTTTTACTTTCCTAACTGCATAGATTTTGGTGAATTTAACAGTTATAGATTTTTTTACAGGGAAGGGACACAAAGAAATATTGTTTATCATTAGGATCTATGTGATGAAATGGTTGTAAGTACAATAGCGTAAAATTAAACAAAAACAAAATTAATAGAATAGAATTTCACATTAATTTAATTAAAAGTATACTTAAAATTTATACAAATTGGATATTAGCCCACCAGCGGCAGAGCGGTTCTGTGCTCAAATTTGGTAGATGTGAGGTGCCGAGTTTGATCCCAATATCTAAAATTTATATCTAAAAAACAAAAACAAAAATAATAATAATAGAATAGAATTTCACATTAATTTGATTAAAAGTATACTTAAAATTTATACAAATTGGATATTAGCCCATCAGTAGCAGAGCGGTTTTGCACTCAAATTTGGTAGATGCGAGGTACCGAGTTCGACCCCAGGTCGCGCTTGTTAACCTAGCCGTTCGGAATTTTCCGTGGTTTTCTCTGAAACCTGCTTAAATACGGACTAGGATCCCTTAGAACATAGGTTCCCAATGTGGGCGATAACGCCCCCTTGTGGGCATTTTAGGCTTTCAGGGGGGCGCTAAAAGACCCAGAGAAAATTAGAGGGCGTTGATATGGCACGGAGGGGCGTTGGAAGATTAACCAAATATAGTCTAAAAAAGACTAGATCATCTCAGTTAGAAGAAGAACTAATAGAACTCACGACAAATGAGGAATTAAAAATTACATTCAAGAATAGCTACCAAGAATTTTGGCTGCAGAAGTCGATTTCGCAACTGTATTCATGATTATAGTCGATTGTTCAACGATTACTGATACCATTCCCATCTTCATATTTAGCAGAACGCGGATTTAGTGCTGTAACAACATTGGCAACGAAAAAGAGAAATCGGCTCCATGTTACTGAATGCGGCGACTTACGATTGTTTTTATATAAAATCGAGCCTGATATTAACAAGCTCCTTAAAATGCATCAAATTCAGCTTTCTCATTAGTTAAGTTAGAAATTCGATGTCTTTAAATTTTAATATATATATATATTTTTTTAATATAATTAAGTATGCGTTTTGATTGTTCTCTGAAACTGTCAATTTATTTATTTAGAAAGCAATAGTTTATTATGGATTACTTTGTATCATCAAAACACCTACCTGTCCTTATAACAGGTAAGCTAAAACTTTTATTCCTCTTTTTTAAATAAAAGAAGAAATTCAGTAGCATTTCAATTCCAAAAATATTCTATCTATTAGTAATTTTTTTTTATTTAATTCTTGTTTTCACCATGCACATACTTGCCAACCAATTTCAATAAAAAAAGGGAAGATTTCTGTTGAAAAACCAGAAGATTTCATAAAAAAAGGGAAGATTTTTTTTTTTCTCTTTGACGTATTAAACAATACAGTTTTACAATTTCAATATTTAGAAGCAATCTATAAAAACGTTTTACTATAGATGATTATACTAAATATATAAAAGTTTTAAATGAAGTTATTCCTCTTCAACAACATATAAATATCTACAAAACAGAATCTGTAAGAAATTTATTTAACAATAGACAAAAAAACTTAGTTAAGTTAAAGTATAACTAATTTTTTAAATAAATATAGAATATGATTTTTGTGTATGTACATTAATCATACATATAAAAAAAAGTAGCAATAGCTAATTATCAGTTTCAAACATGTATCAAATCAACTCAGTGTTAATTTTCTTAAATTGATTTGGGAAAAATTTTCCTACCTGAAAAAATTATTCTTCATTTTTCCCCCATGTTTACACATTTGGTATAAATATGACATACAAATATTTAATTGAGGAAAAATAAACAGATTCATTAAATCAAGCAATAAAGATTTAAAAATAATTACATATGTGAGAAATATTGAGCACTTTCCATTGCTTTATTGTTTCTAGAATTAATCATTGATCACAATCCGGAGAATGGGGTGGGGGGGGGGGGGGGGAGTACAAAAATAATTACAGAGTAAAAAATATTAAACTCTTTCAACTCTACTTCTAGAATCTAATGTAAGAACTTTAAAATTAATATTATCATTTATGTTGCAGATGGATAAAGATTAAGAAACAAAAGACTTCTGCAGAACATTAGATTGCTGATCACTAGTTGGAGATAAATAAAGGGGGGGGGGCAAAAAATAATTACATCAGCAAGAAATATTTAACAATTCTATTTCTTTAAATGTTCTAGTACCTCATAAAGCAAGTTTGAAATGAATATTGACATTTATGTTATGGATGGAAAAAGATTGGGAATCAGAAGTTTTCATAGAACATTTGGGTTTCTTTTTAAAACGAACGATATCTGCGACTTTTTTAAAAACGGAAGATTTCATCATCTGTCCGGAAGACCGGAAGATACGTTAAAAAACCGGAAGTCTTCCGGGAAAACCGGAAAAGTTGGCAAGTATGCATGCATTATGTACGCTCTTATTTCTCTGGAGTGGGAGGGGGGCGGTACTAAAATATTCACTAGAAAAGGGGGCACCAGTTCAAAAAAGGTTGGGAACCTATGCCTTAGAAAGACCCCCCCCACACACACACACACATACACGGAGGGTACACTGTCCCTCAGGCCTACAAACTTAGTGCAATCAATCGACCTTAATTGGATTTTAGTTTTAGAGATCAATTTCAAAAGTTTTTCATCAAATAAATTTAACAATAAATTTCTTTTAGTAAAATGACGTTTTCAATAAATATAGATGAAATCTTAATCTTTCATTTTCACTCTAGAAATGGATAACTATGTACTTGTTGATAACTTTCCTTAAAACATATTATTCGAATTTTAGTGCTATTTTTGGTGCTTAAAAATAATAAAAATGCTTTTCAATAGATTCAACAACGATGTAGGATTTTCGGGGCCGGTTGACAATGGTAGAGTCCTAGGCATATGGGTGGAATGTCTTCCGTGGAGGTCTTTCTAAGGATCCTAGCCCGTATTCATGCGAGTTTCAGAAAAAAACATAAAAAACTTCGAACAGCTAGATGGAAGAGTTCGTCCTGGAATTGAACCTGGCAGTTCTCATCTACCAGCTTTGAGCGCAGAATCGCTCAGCCGCTAGTGGGCCATTAGATTCGACAATGTATATTCTGTTAATTTTACAAACCTATGTAAAGTTTTGTGTGACTAAATCAATTTAAATTTAAACCATTTTTTATGCAATGTTTGATTAGTCAACTTAAAATTGCAGATTTTAAAAAAGTGACAACATGCGAAAGTGAGAGGGAAATGCTAAGGTTTTATAAAACTAAGTGCGAAGAATTTTTTTTTCAACATTTTATTTTGTTACGGTCTTAAGTACACGTAAATTTGGTTAAACCAAAGTCTTAATGACTAATAAGGGAAAATGATGTTACCATTTTAACAACTTTGACTAACGGAAAATTTCGAGTTATAAAAATTCGTTTAAGCAAAGTTTCAGTGTATAAAGGGGCGGCAAACTGAAGCTTGCCTGAGGGCGGCAGAACACCTAGCGGCGGCCCTGAATGTGTTGATCATTTTTCAAGGTAAATTTCACCTTCATCCCATTGAGTTTATTCTACTTAATGTTACTTTATAAATTTCTCATGTTTTCAGTTCATAAATTAAAAAAAAAATTTATAAACTCTTTTTTTTTTCATTTTGAAAGTTAAAATACTTTTTTTTCTTTCTTATTAATTAATCAAATAAATAAATAAAAATAGAATAGTGATTTATATAGCAGCTTTTTATCTCTTGACTAAAATTGTTTATATTTTTAAAAGCTAATGGTATAATTTTTTTAATTAAAATCGGAATGACTAGAAAGAATAATTTTAGCATGGAAATAATGCAAATTTGATTTATATAAAATTTCAAAATAATTTTTACATCACATACACAAAGCATACATTTCATCGTATATAGCTATATATATACAGTACCCGCCGCTTTATACAATCACTGGTTAATAAAATCAGCCGCTTAATCCGATCAAATTGCTGAGTCCAGAATCAAATCAATAGAAACCGCCGCTTAATAAAATCAGCATTGCCGGTTAATAAACTCAAAAGAAAACCTCTTCAACAGTAAAAATGATCATGTATGTAAGCTAAACAATAAATTATATTTTCTCACTAGATTTTTGAAGTGAAAAAAGAAACAAAACATAGCAAGCCACATTATTACTCTTTGTCAAAAATTTTACGCCTAAAAAAAAAAATGCCCCGCAATGTGTTGTAGTTATGAACTCAAGGAATGAATTCGTCAAATGATTGGCCAATGAGTATTTCTGTCTGTCTTTAAATATTCAAAAAGAATTTCTATTTCTTATTTCGAAGCAACTTAGCTGCAAGATATGCAAGCGGAAAATTTTTATTTTGAAGGTAAAGTGTAAAATGTTTGTAAAGTATGATCGTTTACTTCAGATGTATAGTCAAGGGAAGGTGACATCGAAGCTTGAAATTTCTCAATTTGCTTTATGTAAACATAAGAATAAAGATGATATTAGTACCTAAATTGTACCAAACGGAAGAGTGAACCGCAAGCAAAAATGAATAGGAAAAGCAAAAGTTATCAACACAGCACTTCTAGACAGGTACAAGAATGCTAGGTCAAAGAAAACTTCCAATGTTTTACGTAGTTTTGTCCATAAAAGCTGAAATATTTACATGAATGATAACATAAGTAACGAAAACTCCATTCCTATGGCTGGCTAAGTTGATAGAATGATAACATAAGTAACGAAAACTCCATTCCTATGGATGGCTAGTTGATAGATGGAAGGGCGGAGAAGATTTTCTTTCCTTATTTAGATAATGAATACTCTTTTATTGAGTTTTTGCATGTTCACCGGATATAAAAATCAGCCGCTTAATAAAATCATTTTGATGAAAACAAACGTGATTTTATAAAGCGGCAACTACTGTATATATATATATATATTTCTTTGAAATAAAACATACTCCAACAGTAGCCGTTATGTTCTGCTTTCGAATCTAGTAAGTGTGAAGTGCTCGGTTTGATTCCAGGTCACAATCCTCAAATTAACCCTTCAGATTTTTATGTGGTCTACTTAAAAACTCGAGCAAAAAACAGGTTTGGTCTCCTTGAGAAAACCTATACGAAGGCAATATACCTAGGTGTAGGACCCAAGTGCAAATAAAACAGAATTAGCAGGGGAGGGGGGGAGGGAGTAATGTGTTGATTATTTTACAAGGAAAATTTTTATCTTCATCCCACCGAGTTTACTGCACTTAATATATTTTATAAACTTTTCAAGTTTTCAGCTCTTATAAACCTTATAAATTTCTTATAAATCTTATAAATATGTCTTATAAATTTCTCAGATTTTCTTACAATCTGGCGGGGGGGGGGGGGGGGAGAGCAAGAAGAATTCAGAAGTATGAATGCAGAATTGTTGTACAAGAGATAGCTGCAATTAATTCAAATCACTTAAAATTATATGTTTTTAAAAAATGAAAATTAGAAAAAAAAGAAAAAGGAAATAGTTTAACTATTTGATAATTTTAGCTATTTATTTCATTTTTTACATTCTAAAAACTGAAATACATTATTCTTTACTAATGAATTTAACAAAAAAAAAAAAATGGTAATGATTTGAAATGGCATTATTTATCTTATGATTAAAATTTTTGACTAAAGTTTAAGGATAAGCTTTTGAATTAAAATTGGAATAACTAAATTAAAAATAAAACATGCATGTGGGAAGTGCCTGGTTCAATTCCCTGGTACACTCATCAACTTGGCCGTTCAGAGTTTTCCATGGTTTACTTCAAAATTCGCTTAAATACAGGCTAGGTCCCTTTAAAAAGACCAACAAGGAGTCAGTCCATCTAAGTCTAGGATCTAAGTGCAGATAAATCATTCTTAGCATATGGTGGGGAATGAAATATAAGTTTGATTATTTTGCAAATAGAATGTTATTTTCATCCCACTAAAAATTAAATGAATTTTAATTTTGATAATTATTTAAATAAATTTATAATTAAATTATTTTATTTTATAAATTTCTCAGGTATTCAGTTCATGGATTTAAATTTTTTGCAAACTGACTTTTTTTTTTTTTAAACATAACCATTATTTATAAATTTTATTTATTTATTTATTTTTCATTCAAAAAGCTATAATGCTGGCTTCGATCCCAGATCACGATCAGCAATTTAACAGTTCCGAGTTTTCCATTTTTTTTTTTTTTTTTTTTTTTTAACTCGCATAAATATAGATTTGGCTTCGTTAAAAAGGTGTTGGTGTTGATGTTTGGGATTAAAGCCGATTGACTACACTTGCGTCCTACGCCTGAGGGGGGGGGGGTTGCTTTCCGTGGAGGACTTTCTAAGGGATCGTAGCCCGTATTTACGCAAGTTTCAGACAAAACCACAGAAAACTCCAAACGGCTAGACTGACGAGCGCGACCTGGGATCGAACCTGGCACCTCACGTTTCCTTAAAAAGACTACTACGGAGGCAATGCACCTAGGCTTAATTACAGTCAATTAGCTTTAACTTCAACATAACTACCTCCAAATAAAACATAATTGGACGGGGGTGGGGTATAAATATCCTACATAATGTATATATTAAAACTGCCTTAATTATTTTCTAATGAATTATTTTCCTTCACAGTTTATTGCGTTTTCTATATTTTGCATATTTCTAAAGCATTCATTAAAGTTTTTACATCAAGGAATAAAATTCTTTAAAATAAAATATGGAAGCATTTATGAACAGGAAAATGTATATAAGAAATAGCTGAAATTTATCCATAACATCGAAAATTATGTTAAATAAAATTAGGAAAAGTAAGAAAATAAAGTGTAAGTATATTGGAAAATATTATATACAGTCGGTAACAAAAGTGTCCGAACACTAGCAAAAATTCCTATGTAAAAAAAGTACACTTCATACGGTTTTGTTAAATAAATCTTTATTGAATCATGTTCTTAGACTGACTAAGAACAGGATTTGACAAGGATTTATTTAACACAACCGTATAAAGTGTTCTTTTTTACATAGGAATTTTAGCTAGTGTTCGGACACTTTTGTTACCGACTGTATACATATATATATATATTCCTACGTGAGTTTTATGAGAACCCATTAAATCTAGTATAATTCACATATATTTAAATTTTGTCATTCTCAATTTCGTTTAAAAAATTAATGTTGCTATCGATAGTCGTCAATAGATGGCGCGAGGGTCAGCCGTGATAGCAGCCTCGGTCAAAATCGAGACTATTTTCGTAATACGGCGTTGGATCTCCTATTTACTCTAGCTTCATGCCTAAATCAATAAGATAAAAATATTGAAAAAAAACACCATAAATTACAAAAAGCTGACAATTCAGCAATTTTTTCAATTGAAATAAAACACAACCCTTTATCAAGGCAAACAATGTAGACACAAGTACTGCAAAACAAAGTGGCAACTCAAAAAACCAAGCTCTAAAATAAATAAAATTCAAAGGCAAACTAAATACTGGTGTGAGAAGAATTACATATATAGTAAAAAAGAAAAGTAAAGAAAAATGAATTAATTAAAATTTAAAAATATATATATAAATAAAATACAATAGAAAATAATAATATAATAAAAAATATAACAAAATATAATAATTAACAAGTAAGAGAAAATTAAACTAGTAATTTCCAAGCATCACGCAGAAAAGGCATTGAAGAAATATCATTAACAAGATCTTTCTAGTTTTTAAAGATGTAAGAAGCTTCATGGAAATCTAAATAGGGTTAAGTAAATAGGAGAAGAAATAATGTCAGCTTTAGAAAAGTCAAAACAATGACCATGTGATCAACAATGGAAAGCAACAGAAAATTTGCAAATCTCTTCATTATGAACATTTCATCAGTAATTAATTCTATATTTTCAAATGCCTCCTAGTTCTGCCAATATAACCCAAATTACATGATAAACAAGGGGTGAAATAAATATCAGATTAATTCTTAGTAGCAATAAGATCTTTAACCCCTTAATGATCTCATAATTTACAAGAAAATGATTAAAAAAGTGCTTATTTTTTATTCGTGAAAATTGTATAAAATAATATATATACACTCTATAACAAAAAAAAAAAAAATGATACACCAAGAAGGAGTTATCCAAATAGGACGAAAATTGGTAGATGGACTGTATGTGTGGAGAAAAAGAAATGATTACAGTTTCAGAAAATTTAGATGATTTAATCAAGAGAAATGACCTCACAAAGTAAACAAGTCAATAATGCATTGGTCCATTTCTGACCCTTATGTAAGCAGTTATTTGGCTTGACATTAATTGGGCCATCTAACAGTGGCATATCTTCTATACAATTGTCAAACAATTCATAGATTAGACTAACCGGCTTCTTTGAGCCCAACTACACACCTTTCTCAAATGCTGACATCTGCACATATTGTTTGCAGACCTGTATGCAAGGCATAGTTACTGTCTATCTGAGTAGATGGAATAAAATTCTCTCAGTATTTATGACCTGGAATCAAAATTTCTCATTTTTCATATTCTGCTGATTGTGCAGTTAAGATGCGCTGAAGCACCACATGCTCATTCGACGGCAGCCAAACTTTAAAATTTTACATTTTCCATGGAAACCTGTATGCAAGTCAATTTGTGTCCAGTTTGCATTACTCCTTCTTGGTGCATCGTTTTTTTTTTTTTTTTTTTTTTTTTTTTTTTTTTGTTATAGAGTATATATATACATTTTTAATGTTTAATTTTTTTTTTTTTTAAACTTGAAATTATGATTATTTAATTTTGCAGTAAAAACGGACAATCAGGATTATTATGACTGACTGTTGGTTTTCCAATAAGTAGAAAAAATAAAATATACATGTTTTAAATATTAAAAAAGAATTTTATGTATAATGCAACACTATATGTATAATACACTGTTCTCAGATTCTCTGCCTGAACTTTCATAAATATCACTTATTTCAAAATCACTCTCAAATGTATTTGTACTAAAATTTGAATCCTAGTCACTTTGTGATTCTCACTCACACAATACTAGAAAGTATATTTTATCCCAGAGCACAAAACCACATGCATTCAAAAGCCTAACTGAGCTAAGATTACAAAATAAGTATTACAAATATTTAAAATTGGAAAGCGCTGATATCTAGTTTAAAATAAACCATCTATCTCCAATTACATTTTAAATAGTCTGCTACTGCCATCTAGAGTGTAAAATAAGAAATAAAAAAATTTCTGGATATCAAAAATGGTTTGTTTTTAAATATTTTTAGTGTGTTACTTTTGAACACTCCAGCCCAGAATCATCACGAGTACAAGAAGGAAGGTGTTAAGAGAAGGGAATTTAATTTTATTGATGGGTTTGAAAATGACTTTAAATTTAATATGTGAAAGAATTTTAGATATTTTAAAAGAAATTGAAGAATAGAAATAAAAAGATAGAGGATTGAGACAATGATCACTCAATTTGGAAACAGAACATTTAGGTTTTATTTATTGAATTTATGTATATATATATATTTGGACTGCATGGATACCCCTTGTATCTGAGACAGTCGATGATGGGACGTGCAAGCGCGCCACCTGTCTTATTGAATTTATATACAGCTTTATTGATGATAGAGGGATTATAGCACAAGAAAGAGCAAGAGATTTTAAATAATTAATTACTTTTGAAAGACTAGAAGAATCAGAGAAAATATGGAAGGTGTGGAAGAAAGAAAGCAGCCATTTTCTATTGAGAGTAATTTAAGCAGGGTTCCAACTCAATTAAAAAAAAAAAAATCACTATTTTTCAGGTCTGCTTTTACAAAATTCCAGCTCACTAAATTTGGTTCACGACATAAAAGATAATACAGCTTGCAACATAAAAAAAAAAATTAGTACATTTTATATTATTGTACATGTTCAAAAAGCATTTTCCATTATCATCATTTTACAAGGTTTTGGGACAATATTTGCAATTTTCCCTGACTTTTTCCAGTTTTCGAGGTTTGACCTAACTTGTGGGAACCCTGTTTGAGCAAGCATGCAGCAGAAGAGAAACAGGGTAAGGGATTCTAAAGACTGTGGTTGAAAATCTATCATTGTGTTTAGACACCAAAAGTCAAGAAAAAGCAGAGAACAATTCTTTTCAGCCTCGAAATTCAATTGAATACAGGGATTATTGAATTGACCAAAGAAAGTAAACTGGAAAATCAGCATCTGAGGGAACAAGAACTAAAGTGTCATCTACATAACCAGTGAGGAAATTTATATACATTGAATAATCAGGGTTTAATCCAGCTTTTTAAAAATGGTACCGAAGTTATGAATTTATAAAATAATTTGTGAAAATTAATAATGCTTCAGAACAGATAACTGAAATACATAGAGTAGTTTCTTTTTTAAATTACATTTAAAAAATAAAATGAAACAGTTGTAAAATAAAAATATATGTAAACGAGTTATTTCTTATGTATAAAATAAATCTGGTGTGTCACTCACCCTACTTTCTCTTACCCTGAAATTTAATACTATAAATACAGGTTGGAGATTAAGAGGTAAGATAACGAGTACTGTTATGTAAACCTATGTTAAACAATTCAAATTAGACTTAGGAAGAGTTTTATATGATAATTAGTTCTATGTGAGGGGGGCTACCGCCCCCTCAATCCCCCGTTTCATTAATGTACAAAAAACAAGCAATGAATATTTAGCTTAAAACGTACATTATTTACCATATCTCTATGAGGAATTTATTTCAATTCCCAAACAGCTTTCCTGGAAATGGTAAAATATTATTAGTAAAGCACAGCCACTAACAACAAATAACTAGTGTGTTGTGGCAACAACATGACTTTCTTCTATATTTTCCTATAAAAATTCACTCAGTAAAAACAATTTATAAAAATTATTATTTAAAAAAATCATCTTCCATGAAAATGCACACGGTTTTTATATTAGAGAAGTAGTATAACACTAAATATCCAAAAAAAAGGTTGAATTTATTCTCAATATTACATTAATATATTTTTTTTTTTTTTATGAAAAAAATTGATAACTTTATTTTAAATCATCGCAGATCAAGGGTTCAACCATTCGTTTTAAAGGTATTGGTGAGCTCTTTTGAAAGATACCCATCATGAAAATTTACTCCCTTCGAGGGGGGACTTTCCCCCCAGGGAGGGAGGCGAGGCTCCTACATACACAAAATTTTTTTCCTAATTGACTATCTCTATTACACAATATATATATTCGTTTCATTTGGTTTAGTGCAGTCTATAGAAGTTAAACTCTACTTACTTGCAGTTTCTCCCACAGACGTAATGTACTAGAATTCTCTTGATTGTCCCTGTACACGAACCATTTGCTTGATCTTAACAAAAAGTTTAGTGCAGCATCCTTATATGATACACATTTAGGATACCAAGTTTGAACTTTCTGCCATAATTTGTTTTTGAGATATGCTGATAACAGGCAGACACACACACAGACAGACATACACACAGACATGCACACAGACCAACTGCTAAAAACATGATCTTTGTATTCATGAGACCTCAAAATGTATAAATATAACAAAATCTGACTCTCGAAAATTTGACCCAAAAACAATACTTTCTCTACCTTATGGGTAAGAGAAAGTAAAAAGGTTTTACTTAGATATTCACCATTGTCTACAGTAAATATCCAAAACTGAGGGTATTTTAATGTGTTTGATGCAGTGAAGCTTATAAAAAATTTTAATGTGCCACTATATTGCTGAAAATTGATTTTGTGACGGTGCCTCTTTTGTTGAAAGTTGATTTTGTGAAGGTACCTCATTGCTAAAAGTTGACTTTGTGAAAGTGCCTCAATGCGGCACTAAATTTGTTCTGGATTAACCTCTGATAGTTTTGCACATAAATATCACAAAACAAAGGAGAGAGTACTGCCCCCTCACTTTAAACAGCAGAATAATTCAATTTATGTAATCTCCTTTTGAAATAAACAAGAGTACCTTGAATAGGAATGTTAGTAAAAAGAGATTTAACATTGTGGCATAGGCAGTGACCATGTCTGGATCTGGGTCACATCCTAGCTCTTTTTGACCCGAAACATTTTTATCTTAAAACATTACATTAGTCTGTTTTTGCAAACTGAAAGAAAAATATGAACTATAACCGACATTTGTTGATTGAAAATTGTACTTTTCACTTTCTGCTAATTAGCTTGATCGTTCATTTCCTGATTTTATTACATACGACTGTTCCAGATACAAAAATGTAAGTGGATGTTGTGGATATCTAACCTGCATGATCGTACAGTCTGGGTTGGAAAGGGCTAGAAAGATATTTTGAAAGAAAATGAGCAAGATTGAATAGGAATATTAGTAGGAAGAGCTTTAACATATAAAGAAATCATATTATAGTTAGAGGGAGAAAATATAAATATTTGTGTTATCTACTTTCTAGGTAATAAACTGTTGCTTTCAAATAAGGGTTAAGTTCCTGGGTATGTTTTTTGACACTAAATTGAATTGGGGTAAGCATGTTGAGTTTTGATTACATAAGGCCATAAAAGTATTTTAGGCATGTAAGAGCTCCACTGAGAAAACCTGGGGTTTATATGCCAAGGCTGTCCATTGGGTCTAAACTATGATTATATGTGCTATCATCACTTTTAGCTCTATTGTCTGGTGGTTTAGGATCAGGCTGACCTTTTATTAGAACTTGCACTAACAGGTTAAAAAGGATAGTCTGTGTTGCTCTTTTGGACTGCATTAAGACTATTTCCACTGCTGTCATTGAGTGTATTGTTGGGGTGCTCCTGCTTTATTTATATATTGAAGTTGATGACTAGGCTGGCTACTGTTAGAATTTGACTTAATAGGTTGCACACGATGGTCTGTGTTGATCTTTCAGACTGCATTAAGACTACTTCCACTGTTGCTGTTGAGTGTTTTATTGGGCTGCTCCCACTTCATTTGCATACTGAAGCTGAGGTTTTAACTTGTATAAAGTGTTTCATATATCTAGGCTTGTGAAGGATTATTCTGCACATTTGTTATAGGGTTCTCTCATTTCACAAACTGCTGATCTTCTTTCTTTCATTATGCCTAGTGATTACATGGTTATGAAATATGCTTTTCATAAGCTTTATAAGATCTTTTTCTCTTCTAGGGAGGATTGGTTTCTACTTGGCTTTATGGCAACTGTTTAGTTTGATATACTGATGGATCTAAGCTTAATTTTCATTCTGGAACAGGTATTTACTGCCCCAGTAATAAAATGCAGCTATCTTTCCCTCATGGAAAGTTTGCCACAGTCATCCATGCTGAAATCTTTGCTATCATCTTATGCTATAAGGTTCCTTTAGACAGAGGTTATTTTAATTTAACCATCCTATCTGTTCAGACAGTCAGTCAGGCAGCTTTCCTTTCACTGGTTACGTGTAAGTTCACCTTTCTCCTCATGTGGGAGTGTTATAAGGTTCTTTGTGACCTTCTTTCAACAATAAGGTTAGTCTTAACTGGGTGCTTGGTCACATAGATATTCCTGGTCAGTGTTGCAAAAAACCCACAGTTTTTGGTCAATGGGAATAAACCCGGGAATTTTGGGGAATAAACCCGGAATTTTGGGGAATATTGGGAATTTTAAAAGTAAACAAAACCAGTTATTTTCAAAATGGAAGTTAGGGTTAACACATTGAACATACATATACATAATATTTAAAATGTCAATAAGTATTGTATAAATTAGTTTTAAATGCAGGAGCAATTTTATTTTCAGGAAATACTGCTTCTGTTCATTGCAACTATTGCATAATACTTTTTTAATATATTTCCAAAAGAGAAACAAACTGACAAATTTATTAAAATTTCGTCTTTTTTAAAAATTATTTCTAGCAAAAAAAAAAAAAAAAAATTAAAATTATGTGTGTTCGGTTTTAAACTTAAAAATATAGTTAAAGTAATATTACTTGATCAGAAAGGTCTTTAAAAGACTACTTAACTAAAATTATCATCTTAAATGCAATGATTTTAAGATATTTTTTTATTTCTTTTTTAAGATTTTTCAATAAATATTTATTTTAAATGTTTCACAAACGAGTATAATCAACTCTCTTTAATCTGCAATTAAATTTTTAATGTAAACAAACAAAAATAAATAAAAATAAAATTAAGAACTACTATAACATCAGTATTTAACAAAATTAAAAACAAACAATGATAAATATTTATTTCTGCACTTAAAAAATATTTTTATTTGTATTTTAAAAATAAATATGTATTACTTGAATATGCTCAAATTATTTACCTTCATATATGAATACGCAATTTTATTAATATTGAAGAAATATTTTATTCTGAAATTTATGAGAAATAGTCTTTTTATTTTAATGTCTATTTATGAAATAATAACTGGCTTTGTATCTGTTGATTACAGGGACTTGATTGTATTTCCAAATTATTGCTGCTTAGAAAGTATTTTCTTTACTATTTAGCTACGAATGCTTTTGCTAATGAATTATCACTACAATTTCATAAATTACTCATCCAGTTCTATAAAATGAGGTATATTATTTAATTTCTCTCTATAATGAATTTCAAATTGTTTGCTTAAGCGCAAAAGATACGAGAAATTTTCAACATTTGTCTCGCAGTCTTTATTTATAAGTTATAGCAAAGTTTTTTTTTTTTTTTTTTTTTTTATCAATGGCTTAAAAGCTTTTTGGTACCTACGTTTTATGTGGTCAACCAATAATTTCGCAAAAATATTATAAATTTACACCTACATAATCTTAAGGTATTTCACAATGTTTTAATTTGATTGACAAATTAATACGCAAAAAAGCAACTTTTTTATATTCAACTTAATAAAAAGGTACTCTGAAAAAATGTTATTGTCAATTGATTAATTATAATACAAATACAAGGTAAACATGTAAAATGCAGCCAAAATTTTTTGATTTTGTTACTTAAAAAAAAAATAAATAAATAAAAGAAGAAAAAAATAAAAAGGAATGTTTTTGCTGTTAATGCCCAAAATCTAACAGATAAATTCATCTAGGGATGAAATCCCAGTTAACAATGGATGCCCCATCACACTTTTTGACAACTTCTGTTGGCACAATCCCTGCCAGCTTGTAGGAGTGATTAACTTTCCAAGATGATGGCTGTTGTTGATTCTAACAATTGTTTTCACCTCACAAATTACATAATAATAATAATAATAATAATAAAAACATTAATAAACGCCTTTTTTAAATCTAAGTCACACCAACAAGCTAAAGAGGATCACACCAACAAAAGTCGCATCCAATATAAAAAGAAAAAGTACTAACTTTTTCTTTTGTCAGGAGTACCTGGTACTGGGATGAAACTCGTCTGGTGTTACCCTAACATGTTAAATCTAAATACACACTTATATCTATTTCCGTGAGTATTTTTTGTCAGTGGTATTATTGAAACTAAAGATAACAAAAGAAAGGGGGAAAAAAAAAAACCTCAGCTTTTCAACAACCAGTCAGAGAACCGCTGAAAAATCATTAACCGTAAAATCCCGAAAGTAACCCCCCTTTTTTTGAAAAGCAAAACGGATAAATTTCAGGTGAGAGGGTTATAATCAAGATTCTTTAAAAAAATGAAGAAAAGGGAGGGGAGGTTATATTCGATGGAGGGGGTACTTTCGGGATTTTACGGTACTTACTTAAAAGGAAATATTAAAGGTAATTTCTAACATTAAAGGTTAAAAAACCGTGTAATGATTCCATTGATAACATGCATCCGACACTTTATGAAAAATTAGTTAAATTAGAAATAATATATAAATATTGAAACTTAATTGAATGACAAACTTAACTTGCAATGCTGACGTACAGTAAGTGCGCCCGAAGATTGGATGTAGCTTTGGTGGATGGAGAAAAAAAAAAGGGGGGGGGCTACTTTCAGGATAATGAAGACATTTCACTTTCAGCGAGAAAAGTGAGGGGGGGGGGATTATATTCGATGGGGGGGTTACTTTCGGGATTTTACGGAATGTCAATGTGTGATTTATTATGACAAGTAATAACTATGATTCCAGTGATTGAAAAGTATCATGAAATAAAACTTATTTACACTATGGCAGTCGAATGGGCTCGATAATATAATAAGATAATTAGGAAAATCCTTACATCAGATATGACACTTAAGATGTAAATTCTAGTCATAAAAATACAAAACTTGGTTGCAAAATATGCCTAACAACTGTTCGATGTCAAGTTACAAGAAAACATGTTTTATAACAAAGGGCATTAAAATTTAAGATAATAATTTGCAAGTACATGTTTTAGATTTGTCTCCAAATAGTTACTCTTAGTTGTATTAAGAGATCTTTAATGAAAAAATTTTCATAGCACGGCACTTCTCATTCCATAATCTTGCAGAAATTATGAAACTTTATAAGATTATTTAATCATGTTGTAAGTAATTTATTTACTTAATTTTAATTTATAAAAACTAATAAAATAATGTCACTTTATTTATTATATCAAAATGTAATTTTTCTTTTTTATCGTTTAAACACAATTTTTCAATGCCCTTTTTAGCTGTGGCTGTTGTAGCTACAAGTACTTTTCATATCTAGAGTAAAAACTAAAAAAGCAATACATTTGAATGAGCGAAAGAATTAGGCATACTTTTACAATATTTAAACATTTGGAAAGTAATTGAATAAATACATACCTACCTGTTATAGAATTCGACGTGAAAATTGTAGATAAGTGACATCTAATGCTGATAATTGTTAATATCAGCATTTCTCATGCAGCTGCTAAATGACTTTATTTAACATGCAAATTTTAAACCTAGGTTGCTTTTTATTGTGATAAGTTACAATTGAAATTTTATCTAAATTGAAAAAATTGGTGTTCTACTTTTAGCTGTAATGTTCATTAACAATTAGCATTAGAATAAATTTTACATACAAAAATACAACTGTGTTATTTTTATTACACACAAAAGTATACAATTTTTTTTTAATCACTTTCCATATCAGTACAATCATTTGACGACAATGACTTTGATTTTAAAATTAGGTTTGTTCGTACTGATACAAGTTTCGACACCCTTTCATTATTTAATCGATTTCGTTTTAAACTGTGAGTTTGGGAAAATGCTGAAAAAATCCTTTCGCATGCTGCTGAAGAGGGGGGGAATGTTGAACAATCGTAAGGCAACAGAGCATAAGCTCTGGTCTTTAAAAAACCCTTTCCACCATACAAGTGGTGAAATTAATTTAGCTGATTCCCACACATATTTATTACTGTATGCAGATTCATGTGATTTATACTGTGCAAAGTCTGCTAAGATACTTGCAGTTGCTTCACCAGAAGGAAAATGTGAAAGAAAATCTATTCCTGATCTGAAATCTTCATCAGCTAAATCTTTTTCTATATAACGTGGGTCTAATAAATATGTAGCATAATGTATAGGCTGACAAAACATAGCACAGCGAGTTTCTACAAGAGTTTTCACTGCTTCTTCCTCTTCTGTCTGCAATGGAGTCAAAACAAGGGAACCCAAAGATTCCTTTAAGGAAAAAAAGACATCAGGAACATCAGACAAAGTAGCAGAATCAGATTCGATTCTTTTAATTCCACAACATATAGGATTCAGCATATTGACAAAACTATGAATGCTCATCCAGAAAATATCATTATCCAGAACTAGTTGCCTGATTTTCTTTTCAACATTTAAATCCTCAATCAACACAGCCTCTTGTAAGGATTCTTTGCCATTCAAGAGACTTTCAAACATAATCAAACTGCTACACCACCTTGTGTCTCCGGGAAGTTTTAAAGTAGATGCAGCTGACCCTCTCTTTAACTTTTGCTTTGAAGTAAATACCGATAACAGTGCCTGTTTATTTCTCACATACTTTACCACTTCCTTCGCATTTGAGAAGATCATTTGAAAAGTTTTAATTTTATAGATGTCACTTAATAATAAATTTAATCCATGAGCTGCACAACCGATTGGAAAAATATGTGCATATTCTGCTTGAACTAACTGCCATGCTGCTTTCATATTACTTGCATTATCAGTTACTATGGCTGTAACTTTTTGCGCACCAATCTCTTCAATGACCTTTATCAGTTCTTGGCTAATATATTGTGCAGTATGTCGATTTTCTTTCACTTCTAAAGATTTGTAAAATATTGGTGAAGGCGTAGTTACAATATAGCTCACTATGCCTTCATTACGTAAGTTACTCCAGCCATCTGTAACTACAGTAACAAAATCCGCTTTACTAATTTGTTCATTTACAAAATGAATCACCTCCTCATACAGATTATCTAACAGCCTATTACTTAGATCATGTCGAGAAGGAACTTTATATGATGGCCTGATTAACTGAAAAAACTGCTGCCAATAGCTATTATCAGTTATTGACAAAGGCATGTTGGATGAATAAATAGCTTTAGCGAAAGCAGAGTCTAGTTTTTCAGCCTCACTTTTAGACATTGAATCAAAATACGATCTTAAAGATGGTTTCTTTAACTGGTGTGCTTTAGAACAGCTTGCAACAGAGGCAGGATTAGGAACATTGTCTGAAACTAGAAGAGTAGAGGAGGAATCATCGGCTGCAAAAGATTCTGAAGAGTCTTGATCAGTTGATATACTTTTAGACATGGTTGAATCAATTATCAGTTCTTGAGAACCAACGATAACCTCATCATCTGTATTTGAAAACACAGGTACAGATACAACAATAGTTTTTCGTTTACAGACATCTAAATGTTTTGCCATTTTGGTGGCATTAGGTACCATGTATACTTTCTCACAGTATTTGCACTTAGCAGTTCTTTTATTCTTATCAGTTCTTTTATACTCAATAAAATGTTCCCACACATTTGATATGGGTCTAACCATCTTAAATAAATAGAAGGTTGCACAAATAGATAGCAAAAACACAAAATAAAAATCGTATTCGAAATTCCTCCTAAACACTCTAAATTGTACTCGAAATTAGATATTAATCCAAGTTCCAAGTTAGCGGTAGCGCGCGTTTACAAATACATACGGGAAAGAAGAGTTGAGTTGTTTTCTACAGTTACAGTTAAAAATGCTAAATAGGAAATCATTAAAAATAATAAAAATGCAAAAAATGTGTCCATGCAAGAAATTATTTCAAAACTCCCAGAAATTTTTTAAATTCCCGGAAATTTTCAAAACTCCCTTCCCAAAAAACCCGGTTTATTTCCGGGGAAGAAACGGGTTTTTTCCAGCCTTTGCAACACTATTCCTGGTAATAAGTTGGCTCGTGAATTGGCAAGGTCTGGCACCAACACACTCTTTTATAGCCTGAGCCTGATCTGAGTATTTCCCTGCTACTTCTATGGCTTTTAGTTTTAAGCCCCTTGGTAGAGAGCATTATAGACAATGGCATAGTTCTGATGACTAAAGGCAAACATAAGAACTAAATTGTGATTGTCCAGCTATGTGTCATAGAAGCTTCTAAAGCTTAATAGAAATGGTTTGAAAAAGGTTATTGGCCTTCTTACTGGTCGCTGTATTATTAAGAGGCATCTGAACAATATGAGTATCAGTTTCAATCTAATTTGTCACAGTTGCTGTCTGGAAGAGAAGATTGCTCTGCATATTTTATGTTACTATGAGGCCTTTTCTGCTCATAGATTTGAGCATCTTGGTCAGATCAGCATCTCATTAAGCCCTGGGAGCTGCAGGATATCCCTGTCTAGTGTCTGATGAACTTTGTGTCAGTTATGAGACTTTTCTCCTATTAGGGATCATTTTAGGGATGCTTTTTGGATTTGGGTACAACAGACCTCTGGTCAATGTGCCTAGATCTCAGTGTGTTGTGCCTAGATCTCAGCACTGGCATTCTCATACCTTAAGTCATAGAGGGAGAAATGCATTTAAGTTTGTCCACAAAGTCATGAGTTTTTTACAGTGTAAAGATTAGTACTAATTAAATGAGAAAGATATTTCAAAAGGAAATGAGCAAGATTATACGAAGCTGTACCAATATTAGAAACAATATATTAGAAGCAGAGAGTGGGTTTATGAATTTTAGAAAGAGCATAGAAATGAGCACAGTTAGCAATAGAAGGAATAACCATGCATTTAATATAAACATTAAGAAAAACAGATTGCTTAACACAGTATTTACAGAGCTGCCAACCTAATCCGGCAAATTGTTAGTAACGCTCCTTTTTCTACACCACTTAATTTTTAGAGTAATTCTCTTCAAATATATTTACGATGAATTAAGAAAACAAATACTTTAAAAATTAAGTGGTGTAGAAAAAGGGGCGGTACAAACAATTTGCCGGATTGGGTTGGCAGCTCTGTATTTAACTTGACAAAGGGGGACAACCAGTTCTGTTCAAAATAAAAACATTTCTAAGTCTCCTGCTTCTTACTGCTGGTATCATGGTCATTGTTTTGACTTTTCTAAAGCTAACATTATTTCTTCCCTTATTATACATATATGTATATATAGAATTCTTATCAAACCAGTATTTATTTTGACCTTTGGTTTTATTTATTTGAGCTTGTCACTGAATTCGGTTTTGAGTGATCTGCTTTGTTTTTCAACACTTGTGCCTACTTTGTTCACCTGATGAAGAGTTCGATTTTATTTCAACCAGAAACATTTGTTGCACATTTTTTGCAATTTCCAGTATTTTTTCAAAGTTTTTATTTTATTATTTTTCAACACCAGTCCTGCCATACATTTTTACTATTTTAGTCTCAACATACATTTGAAAACTATTATTATTCATGATTTCCTTGAATTCAAAGTTGAAGTTTTGCTTTCATTTCTAAACAATCACTGATCAATGCTACAGATACAATAAAAAAAAAAAGAAAAGATACTATGAATGATAAAGTATTGCTTTGGGATAAATGCACATGTAAATTAACTTTAATTTTTCTGAGAAAAATGAATTGCTGATAAGTGACTAATGTCTCAGATATTGCACGAAAACTTAACTTTAAGCAAAGTAATATATTGACGCAGCATGCAATATAACAGATGTGTAAGCTGATTCATTATGCATCACTCAAATTGAAGAGACTTTCTATTTTCTAATTTATTGTTTTCTATCATAAGTCCTTATTTGCATCTAACATTACTTTTCATCACATTAATACCATGTTTAATCTCTCCATTTATACAAATTATAGAAAAGTACATATACATTCAAAGTCTTACCTAAATTATTTTTAGCTGTATCAAAAAATTGACTTATGATGTATTAGAAAAACACTGTTCTAGAGTCATCTAAATGAGCATATAGACAGATGTAACAGCAACAAACATGGTAAAATGTAACATTACATACACTACACAGAATTTTCTCTTAATATACTAGAGGGAAATGATGAACATTTAAGATTTATAACAAGTTTATCAATGTGTTGAGTATGTATAAGTTGTATTTAATATGGGGGGGGGATGACAAAATAATCATAAAACAAACTGCAACAAAGCAGTTAAAAGTTTAGGAAACTTTCTTTTTAATATATAATTAAAAATACTTTTAACAAAGAAGAGAATAAAAATTACCTAAAGGTTCATAATATGGATGTCTTGCAAACCTATTGTACCAACCAGTAGCAAAATCTTCATGTTCTGGGCACAAAGCAGCTATATGACTGCTATTCATTTTTTTAAAATGATTCCACAATTCTTCAACTGGGCGCAAAAATAAAACATCTGTATCGACATATAGCAATGCATCTATATGTTTCAATAAGGACTAATGAAAGAAAAATGAAGAATTTAGATGTTAAAAAAAATAATGATGATAATTTAAAAAGAAACATTAGCATTTAATTAAAAATATACTTAAATAAAGTTTCAATAAACAATGAAAAGATGATTACAGTGAAACATCGATAATCCAGCACTAGCAGGAAATAGACATTGCTGGATTATCAATTTTTCCAGATTACAGGTGTTCCACAAATTTATCAAAATCATTGAGCAATCAAAACATCCAAAGAAATATTTCTTAAAAAATAGTTTTAGAAAAGCATACTACTCTAAAGTATATCATATTAAAAACATAAATATTTAAAATAGCATTTGAAATAAGCACAGGAAACATCTTCACTCCTGTAAAAGCATGTAGTTCTTGTGACTGGCAAGAGTGCCAATCAGAAGAATTTTGAACTTGTGCGTTCCTGCTGCATTTGAGCATGCTAACAACATAATTTGATCCTTATACACTTTTATTCCTAAGTAAAATTGTTCTATTTCACATGCAAAAGTCTTTTTTGATAAGCATCTTAGAAAATTCATATAAATTAGTAAAATTAAATGAAAATCTGTAGCTTTACTAAGGATCCATAAAAGTTTGCAAGTATGCAGGGATGATTGTGAATTCAAGAAAAAATACCTGAAATTTTACTGAGAAAAAGATTTTATATAGAGAGAGACCATATAATAAATTGCAGGGAAGTCCAATCTTCTCATTATGAAAAATATTAATTTGAATTAGGTTTAGCAGTAGGACTGAGTGATATTTCGATTCATCAAGAAATATCGATCTAATGTTTGTATCTCTAAAATGATTTAAGCTTATGTCAATTCTTGCTAATATCGATTTAGCTTCCCCGATTACTGTTGTATGCATTATTAGTTGTGGAGCATTCATGCATGCATCCTATCAAAATCAATAGTGATTTACAGGAAAATAACTTTGATTTAGCTTGATTGTGATCTTTTGGCTTAAAAGGGATTTTGTTTTGATCAGTTAGGTGATCAGTAGCAGTAACATTATTTCATCTCGATTTTTTACCACTTTTTATTAACTTGCTTTCTTTTCTGTTCAGCAGGAATTTTGAAATTGATTTTCAACTAACTTCCTGATGATTTACAGATTTAGACTATAAACATACCTCAAAACTGCATAAGAATGCAATATTACACTTGATTTCTTGCCTTGAATGAGGGAGGGTCTGATCCCCCAGTGCTCAGTATCTTGTAAATTTTCAGCCTGATTTTTATGAAATTTTAAATTTGGACTTGGGTTTGGGTATTGGCATGACGAAGATTGCATCATTGAACAGGGGAAGATCCGATATTCCATAGTATCTTATCTCAAAAAGTTATGGTTTGACCTTTATGAAATTTAAAATTTGACTTGGATGGATGCAGAAATAATGGAACTACATCATTGCAGGGTGAAAGGAGGCCGAGGGTCTGCCTCCTACCCCCCCCCCCCTTCCACACACACACACACACAATGTCTTATCTTAGAAAGTTACAGTCAGATCTTTATGAAATTAGAAGCTTTTTATTTGAAATTAGATTTTTGTCATTGTTTCTTGGTGTCGAAGATAAAAAACAAGGTGAATCTACTTTACTAAGTGTGTGTATGTATGCGTCTATGTGTGAAACTCTGTCTTTATAAACAGTATGTATGTAACTCTGACTTTTTGAACAATGTGTGTATGTAACTCTGCCTTTTTACTAACAGAGTACGTGTAACTCTAACACTGCTTTTTTGAACAGTGTGTGTGTAAAACTCTGTCTTTTACTAATAGTGTGCATGTAACATTGTGTCTAATTCTGCATTTTTGAACAATGTGTGTACTTTTTATTGACTGTGTGTAATTAATACTGCCTTTTTAGTAAAAGTGTGTGTTTAATTCTATGTGTAACTAACAGTGTGAGAGTAATTGTGTGTAACTAATAGTATATGCATAACTTTGTGTGTAACCTTTTTACTAACAGTGTGTGTATAACTCTGTATGTAATATTTTAGAAGCTTTTTATTAAAATAAAGATTTTTATCATTGTGTTTTCATGTCACAATAAAAAACAAGGCACCTCCACTCTACTGAAGTGTGCGTATGTATGTGTATGGGTGCCATATAAAAGGGCCTTCTGTGCTAGATTATAGGTTTCCAGATTATCGATGCTTCACTGTATTTCAAGAATATAAAACTACAAACCGGTAAGAAAAGTCGTTGACAAGCACATAATTTAAACAATTTCTTCCATTCATTTCCTTCAGTGCCATTAGGGAATCGAATAGGATGTACTTCAAACGACAATCGATTCAGCACAAAAGATGGCCATTCAAGAATCTACAAATTAAAAAAAATCTATGATAATCATAGAAACAATTGTTAATGCAATGGACAGCTTCAACAAATGTGACTGATACAATTTCAATTTTTAAACAAAAAAATTAAAGGCAAATAAGTATTTTTAATAATCCTGACACAGTTAAGAAAAACTTCTTTCCATAAATCACCGGAACTTCTGATTTCAGATGTTTTGTCAAATATTTCAGAAAGTACTAGACAAATCATCTTAAAACTTTAGGAGTGTATAGAATAATTACATCTCATATATTTCAGTGAAAGTTTTGCCACAAAAGCAAAAGGAGGACCAGAAAAAATTAAAGAAAAAAAGAAAATGTTTGAGATCATCCTGTAAAAAAGAATGCTTGAAGTGTGTTTTGCTATGTAGCATATGATTATGAGGCTTATCTATATAATTTTTTTTATGAAGCTACCAAAATAATTCATAAAAATATAATGACTTCTTCAAAAAATTGCAAAAAAATAAATAAATAAAATCCATTTTCTAATTATAATAGGAAGGGTATTAAACCACTGCAAAGCCATTTTTAGGAAACTTGCCTTATTAGACACAGCATGCTGCAATCTGAAAGCAAAAATATTAAATATGTAATGAAATATGAGCATTTAACTAAATTTTTAACTATGCAAGCACAAGCTTAAACAAAAATTCATTTGCATAATTTAATAGCCCAAAGTATTGAGCTACTTATATGCCCAGTGGCAGAAACACTGTGACACAGCAACATAGTCACGGACACAGAAAAATAGCTTGCAGACTGTTTTTATCTGCACTAATAAAAAAATTTAGTCTGCAACTTTCGGACAGTTTTTGTCTGCAGTCATAAAAAACTGTCTACAATTTACGGACATTTTTCACCTGCAACAATGCGCTACTGATGTATGACATCTTAGACGCTCTCCGATAGGAACTCTAGAGCCCCCCTATAGGTGCCTTGGTTGGAACACACAAAACAGTGCTTAACAACAGTGACCTAGGGAGCCTAGATCTCCCTTGATAGGCAGCGTTATGTGTGTATTCTTTTCTCCTGTTACGTGTTACTGAGATTGCACGGGAACGTAGAAAAGTGCTAATTTCATTTAAAACTGCTCCAAAACTTCATTTCCACTTATAAAATTTCTGTATCAAAACTAAAACTAATACTTTTATTATTTATAATTATTTATATTGTGTTGTGTCAAACATTGCTATAAAATATTTAATTGAATGAGTTCAACTTATTATTTTATAATTGTTTATACTATATTGTTCTGTAGAACTGTATTTGTGTATCGTTGCACGAGATCACCACTACTGTTAAGCTCCCCCCCCCCCCCCCCCCCCCCCCTGAAAATTACCGCTATCAGCTTTCAGGCTTTTTGAGTGTAAGCCAGTTTCACTCCTGATTACACACAAATTTCATAGACAGATTATAAAATTTCAAAAGCCTGCCGCAAACAGCTACAAAACTTTCTGCCACTGGGCTTATATGAAAACCATAAACAAATATTGTGTAAATTTAAAAAAGTTGTTTGAGATAGAATAAACTGAATTTCAGTTCCCCTCAAAAGTAAGAATAAAAAAAAAAGGGGGGGGGGGTATCAAAATTTATAAACAATCAACGGACACTATATTACCATTGTTTGAATCAAAATAAAAATGCAACTAAAATCTTTTATAATCTTTTATAATTAGGCCCCTTTTTTTTTTTAGAGGAAGTAATCAGTCTTGAGTCATAGAATTTGAAAATATTTTCAAAATGTCTTTTGAGACACTTTTTTAGCTGTTTTCAATGACCATTTTAAGCTCATCTTTGGTGTCATAAGTTTTACCACTTTCATAAGCATCATGCATCAGAATGTCCAGAAATTTTCTAAAGGGTTCAGGTCAGGGATTCTTAATAGCCACAGAAGCAGTAGGATATGACTAACTAGGATACAGAATTTTGTGGAGCTTGTTATAAAACCATTCTTCTGAATGGCTTCAAGCGAATCTTCTCGATTCATTTGTAATATAAAGATTGCAGGCTATTGCATTTAATCAAATGTCTTATTTAATAATTTCTAATCATTTTAATTTCAAAGTAATAATCTTCAAACTGATATTTTAATATTCTTCTTACCTGTAAAATTCTTCGACGTTAAAAAATGACGACTAATAACGGACACTTGTTTTTCTAGAAATAATAGCTTCTTCTTTAAGATTATAAAATATATACAGTTTATTAACTAAAATAGTTACATGATGAAAATAACACTATTTACAAAAAGTATTTACATATTCGAAATTTCACGAAAACAATTTTCTATTCATAATATTTTAATAACTAAGCCACCAGTTTTCTATTTCGTTATGACAATGGTGGTTCCATAAAAATAAATTAGGCCAAAGGTGGCCTGAGAGCATTCTATTTCATTGTGTTGCTCTCTTCACTAAAGACAAACTAAAACTAACTAATCTATGGGCTACCTTTTCTATTTCTTCAACGGTAGCTCCATGTACTCCCAACGGTACCACTTCACACCGGTACAAGAATTACGCCGCTCAGATTTCCAAAAGCAGGTAACATTCTGCCGCTGGCTTTTGGAGTGAGATATTGAGGAGCACCATTTCCTTAGAATGATACTGTGGACAGATGAGTCACTTTTCACTCGGGATGGCATGTTAAATTTACATAACTGGCATCATTACGCTCAACAAAATCCATTTGTAACACGAAACTCATTGTTTCAGACGCGATTCAGCTTAAATGTTTGGCTTGGAGTGGTTGGCGATCACTTGATAGGTCCATATGTGTTCCAAGGTCATCTGACAAGCAATACATATTTGGAGTTTCTTGAATATCATCTTCCAGGATTACTTCATGTCATTCCAGTACCCCAACGAGTGGAAATCCTTTTCCAACACGATGGGGCCCCTGCACATTCTTCCAATGCCGTTCGGGACTTCTTGACTCATCAGTATCCACGATGGATTGGTCGTAATGGACCAATTCCTTGGCCACCTAGATCGCCAGATCTCACTCCATTGGACTTCTATGTTTGGGGTTTCCTGAAGCAAGAAGTTTACCGCACAGAAGTTGCCAGTTTGCAAGATTTAAGCAGCCGGCTCGATGATGCAATAATGAAACTGAGGGATGAGCTTTTGGTAAGCGCTACAGTGGTTTCCGTTCGTAAGCGGGCAAGGGCATGTATCAGGTGTGGAGGTGACCAATTTCAGCAGCGGCACTAAATTTCACACATTCTTTCGAATGCATATGTGCTTTAATCATAAACGTGAGATACTTTTTTTTTTGCATATTCCTTTGTGAAAGACGGGAGAAACGTCATACTTCTTTTGTTTCCATTCCATTGTGTTTGTAAACTTAATACAACTGCTACTTTTCTTGTATGTCTTCTAAAACTTTCTTTTTTGCATCTAAAAAACAGCGGGCTGAAGGCAGACATGAAATCAGGAACGACAATGGCATCCCGTGAGTCTCCTTCTCGAGAAACATTGAGTTCAGTGATGAATGTTTTTCAAACAAAAGGCTAAATTTCTCCTGAACTACACTCATGTCCATAAATTAAGGATAATGCTAGCTGAGGCAAATAAAGGTTCAGAAGCAACACAAACATGACTTATTCATAAAGTCTATTTATTAAACAAAAGATCAAGAACAAAAAAAGGTGGTTTATGTAGGATACCATTTATAAAAACTACGATTTTTGCTCCCTGAAGCAATTACAAAAAATATCTCCCTTACAAAAACTTAACATTACATGATTGGTATGATGGTTAATACATTGTATGTCTCTCAGATGATGAAATACAGTCTTTACAACGCCTAGGAAAAAATTATTAAATTATTGATCTGATCTTTGGGAAGGTTACTCTACTCAGTAAGCAATGCTCTCCGATGTTCCGGTACACATGTAGGAGGTGGTTGACGGACTACAACTCATCGGAAAAGCATGACCTACACATGCTCTATCGGATTCTAGTCAAGTGAGAATGCTGGCCATTCCATGCGGGTTATATCTTCAGATTGTAGGCATCCACGTACAACGTTTGCATGGTGAGGACGCGCATTGTAGAGATACCAATTTCTCCAAACTGTTATCAGTAATGGTACTGTCATCAGAAACTGACACGCCATACCGCACTATTTACTATATATATATATATATATATATAATACAGTATATAATAATATTTAATATACATATATGTATGTATAAAGTATAAGATAATGGGCATAATTTTAAAAAATAGATAATATTTATATATTATATATATACATATGCCTAAAATATTTTGAATTAGGAAAAAAAAATTACCTTTTCAATAACTTTAAAATTTAAGATTAGAAAACTATTAATATTTTTTAGGAGACATATTTGTTATGATAAACATGTGTCTCCTGAAAAATATTATTAGTAAGTTTTATATAAACTTGGATGGGTAAAAAGAGTTTATGAACACTTCCCAACAAATTCTGTTGTAGTTTGCTTTGCAGAAGCCAGCATACTTTCAGAAAACTTTTTCTGGTGACAAACTTCACCTCTTGAGAGAAATTTAACTTTCTCAATTAATAAAGCATTGAGGGTACTTGTGTTCATACTTGCTAATGAATTTGTTTTTGTTCTGGCACATCCATATCGCTTAGCGATCGTCGAATCCGGAAACATGCGGCGGAACAAAGGACCTTCATGATCAGCACAGGATAGAGGAATGTTGTGCTCTATGAGGAATGATGAAAATAACAATTCTGCATTTAAAACTTCATTTCCAGGATTTTTGGAGAAAAATGTAGACATTGACTTCATAGATGATCTCCTTTGAAAGTTTTCTTTATGTTTTTTTGTCTCAATATGACGACAACAATCATCTCTGCCACCATGCATAATAGTAAAATCGCATACACAAATTTCACAGAAAACGTAACTTTCAGAAATCAAAGATTTTTTTAAGCATGGCCACTCATTTGTATATTCTTCTTTGTAACGCTGTGTAATTTTAATCTTCTTTTTCTCCATTTCGTTCAACAATAAATAATGGAAGAGTATCTTTTATCATCAGATCCAATACGTTAAAAACAAACGAAGAACAAGAACATACGCATACCGTTAGTGCTTTGGCCGATTTCTGCTCCGGCTGCAAGAAAGACAAAGAGAGAGAGTTTACATCTCTCTCTCTTTGTCTTTCAAAGGGGAGGGGGGAGGGAGTTAGAGAGAGAGAGGAAATCTAGAAGAGAAATCCAAAGAGAAATTTATTTTTTTTCATCTTTATCAACATTGCGGAATCTAGCACTATCGGAAACTATGTTCGCCATTCTAACAAAATTATTCCCTAAATGGGATTTAAAATAAATGAGATAATAAATAAAACGTTTTAAAAAAAGCTACATTAAAAACAAAATCGTTCTTTTCGACGCGCAAGTGTAACTCACAGTCTAAACAAAACCAAACAAAGACCACAGAATCTTCTCCTTCTCTCCAGACTCCCACGCCGCGCGCTGTTTAGTAACTTTTTTTTCTATGCTCCGCTAATGATTCCCCCTCTCCTCCCTCTAACTTTTTCCATTCAAAATACTTCTATCGCATCCAAGCACGACGCGACAGATACCGAGTGCCGATTAAAAACTACCTGTACCGTCATTGAAGAAGAGTAAGCTTTTCGTTTCGTCCTCCCCCTCCTTTCCTACAGCAGCCGGCACCGGCTGCGAAAGCACAGACTTCGGACTTTGGAATGAGCGAGAAGAAAACAGAACAGCTGCTCTTATCAGTTCCGTTTGCCTTTTTAGTAGCGCAAAATATCGGTGTTCGCTGATAATATATTGCATAAATTCAGACTGATTAACCCCCCCCTACACACGACCAAAAAATTTTAATGCGGATTTGCATTGATCCCAAGAATGATAATTTTCAAGCCTGAAATCCGCCTGTCTGTGAACTATTCATTTAAAATAAAAATAAAACTTTGATCTGTTAAATAGGTTTTTTCAGTAATATTTTCGGCATCATCCGTAAAGCCATAAAACAAACCACAAATCCGTAATAATTACAGACAATCCGTAATTATTGGTAGCTCTACGCATTGTCATCTGTTGATATTAGATTCTGGGAAAAAGGGGGCACATATTTATATAGTTAAAGTTTTTAATTATGAAATTAAAATTAATTATAAGGTATAAATTGCCAAGTATAATAAAATATTGTTTCTATAAATTTTTTCCCAAATCTCTTATAAAATTTAATTTCACTTTACAATATTGTTTTTATAATTTTGCCTGTGTTACCTGCAGTGGTTGTCAGTACTGCTGTTCTAGTTTGTTTGTAAACAAACAAGATGGCTGCCATGCCATGGTGGGTGTTTCCATGCAGAGCTGACCTGATGTACTGAATCATGTGTTAGCAAGAGCAGGCGCATGTTTACAAACAAACGACGCTATTCTGCAACTTTTGCGCATGTAGGCAAAATACCTGTTTCTCCATTGGTGCTTTATCCCCCTTTTGCCTACAATTCTAAAGTACGTGCGGACACATCTGTCACAGTGACGTTACGTGCACCTGCTCTAGTGGTTGTGTGTTAACTTCATGGTATAACTGTATGAACTGTTAATTTGTTAACTGCAAACTTAACTGTTTTTCTTCTTTAGTTCCTGAAAAAGTCTTTAACTGTGACCTACATCTGTTTGATATTGTATATATGTGCGGGCTGAAGAGTTGGAGCTGGTGTTGTTTAGATAGTGCCAACATGTATTAAAGTTGAATTAGTCTTTTGCTCAAGTTGGGCAAAGTGGAACAAGCTGTCAGCCATGTTGGTTTTATTATGAAGTAAATTGGCTGCCATGTTGTTTTCAGTCAGAATGCAAGCTTCAGCTACCATTATTTGTTTCATGAAGATGGCTGCTGGTCAGCCTATGATAAGAATTAAGATGGGCTTATTTTTTAATTAATTTATCTATCTTTATATTAACTTGTTTAATTTGTTCATAGTTCATTATTGTAATAAATTAATATTTATGTTAAAAGTCCAGCCTGATAACTTGTTTTAACCATCACTTCACATTTTGTTTACATTCTGAAACATATCAAGTAGACAGGAGTTTATCCCTAACAGTGGTAGCAGAGCGTGGTTCACTCTGTCTACATGAAGATTGATTAATAGAAAGTGATGATGTTGTTTTAAATGTATTTGGTTTTTGAAAAATAATGGCTGGTGAAAATTTATCCATGTCTTTCCCAAAGTTGGGCCAAGAAAATTTTAAGTCTTGGACATTTAATGTTAACATGTTATTATGCAGTAATGGACTAAATGAATTTACATCCAAAAGTGAGAAGCAAGGATTAGTTGGTACTGAAGCAGTGGATGAAGAAAAGAAAAAGTTAAGGTCACAGAAAGCTCTAGCTTTAATTTGTTTAAGTATAAATGAAGATATAAAGAACATAGTGTATGAAGCAACCAATCCATATGAGGCATGGAAATTGTTGAAGGCTGTGTATGAGCCATCATCCAGAGCTCGTGTTGCTGCTTTAAGAAGAAAATTTATGCAGATAAAATTTAGGCCAGCTGAAACCATGAACTCTTACATCAATAGAGTGTTAGAAGCTGTTAGAGATTTAGAAGAGGTTGGAAATATAGTGCCAGATGATGAGGTGGCATATCAAGTCATTGAAAACTTGCCAACAACTTATGAGACTGATAATGCAGTTGTCAGACAAGGAGTTTACAATTAATGGAATTCGACCTTTCCTTTTATCTGAATATGACAGACAAATGAATAAATCAGCTAAAACGCCTGATGTTTTTGAAAATAAAGCTCTAATGTCTTCAAGCAGTGCTAAGCCTGAGTTAAGGAAGTGTTACCGGTGCGGAATGCAAGGCCATCTGATCAGGGAGTGCAAAGAAAATATCCCTAATTTTTCCCAAAGGCGAAGCCGACGAAAATTCCAGAAGAAAGGTCGCCCTCCCGCCCAGCATGAATCTAGAGGTGCTCATTTTGTGGCGGCTTTAGTAGCTGAAAGTGGATCTGCAGAATTTCTACTGGATTCAGCTGCCACTGACAGTTTTTGCAACAACAAGCTTCTGTTTTCTAATTTCAGGCCTATCCAGAGCAAAGCCAGTATAGCAAGAGGCACTGTGGAGATTTGTGGCATTGGAGATATTGAAATTGAGGTAGAACAGGGTACAACAACTAGGCAGGTAACACTTTCAAATGTTTATTATTCTCCCACTATGGTTAGGAATCTTGAATCAGTAAGGTGTTTGGCTGAAATGATTTTTAATATTTGTTTTGATAGTGTTTCTGCCACTTTGACTTTGAATAACCAATTGTTTTTAAAAGTACCTATGATAGATAAATTTTATGTTTTAAAAGTAAAATGTTTAATTTCAGCTGAAGCTCACATTGGGGTTAGATAGACTAAAAGGAGAAGTACTTAATTGTGAAACATGTAATTTTGCTAAAAGTACAAGAGCTAGTTTCCCTCCTTTAGATGAAATAAAAACAAAATAAATTCTAGACCTTATACACCTCGATCTTTGGGGTCCTTCTCCAGAAGCTTCTATGGGTGGAGCGAGATATTTCTTGAGTGCGATTGATGATTTTTCGCGATATGCTTTTGTCTATATCCTTCACAACAAAAATCAAGCTTTTGAATATTTTCAAAGATTCAAGGCTTATGTAGAAAGGCAGACAAGCAGGAAAATTAAGCGAATAAGGACTGATTGTGGGTTAGAGTTCTGTGCAGACTATTTTGAGTCACATTTGACTGAGGTGGGAATTAAGCATGAAAGGACTAATGTGTACTTGCCAGAAATGAATGGAGTTGCAGAACGATACAACCGTACCTTAATGGAGGGAGTTGATCAATGTTAGTACAGGCTAATTTACCACCTAGTTTATGGGCAGAACTCGTTGAAACTCACAATTACCTGAGAAACAGATTTCCACATAACAAATTGGGAGGCAAAGCTCCATTAAATGTGTGGCTCGGTAGAAAATTTTCAATACGCCATTTACAGGTCATTCGAAGTGTCGCTTTTGTTCATGTTCCTAAAAGGTACAGGAATAAATTAGAAAAAAGATCAAAGAAAGGTATTCTTATAGGTTACGGGTCACGAACAGTGGGTTACAGGATTTGGTACCCAGGGACTACTGAGGTTCAGGAAACAAAGCATGTTAAAATTATTGAGGGGGATCTGTACAAGAAAGCAATGACTCAGGAGCAGGAATATGTGTCTTTTATATTAGATCAAACTAGTGAGTCTGTGAATAGTAGAGAGGGGGAGGTATGTGCTAGTAGTCCATCATTTGAAGACTGGAAACGTGTGGAAGTTGTTAGGAAATCTGGGAAAACAGCAGGTAAAATAGATGTTTATTACTACCCAGAAGAAAAAGTGCGTTTAAGGAGTAAAAATGATATTGAAGATTATTGTAAACAAAAGGGGCTGGTTTATAACCCTGATAATTTTTATTTTAAACCTGTAGGCCAGTTAGATATTTACTCAGATTTACCTGTAGAAAATGCACAAACCCCCACTGAAAGTGAAGAACTGGAGTCTAGTGTTGAGGCACACTGTGTAGAAGTAAAAAACCCCACAAATTATAATGAATCCCAGAAATTACCTGAAAGAGATGAATGGACAGAGGCTATGAAAACTGAGCTGGAAACCCTTAATGATAGAAATGTGTATGACTTAGTACCACGACCTGAAAAGAGTAAAGTCTTAGGAGCTAAATGGGTTTATACGGTTAAAAAGGATGCTTTAGGAAAAATTAGAAAGTTTAAAGCAAGATATGTAGCTCAAGGATTTAGACAAGTAGAGGGAGTGGACTATTTTGACACATTTTCACCAGTTATCTCTTTTTCATTAGTAAGGTTCTTTTTTGTGACACTAGTTGTTTTTAAAGGTTGGATTTGTGAACATTTAGATATAAAGGGGGCATATCTATATGCAAAATTGTCAGAGCTCATATATGTTGAACAACCTGAGGGTTTTATTAAAAATGATAAGAAAAATTATGTTTGGAAACTCAACAAGGCACTATACGGACAGCACCAAGCAGGATGTGAATGGTTTTATGAACTTAATAATACTTTTATAGATCTTGGTTTTTACAAAGTTGAAAATTGTAATTGTATTTATATTTTTAAATCAAAAGTCTTAGTTTTAGTGTATGTTGATGATTTGGCTGTGTTTGCAGAAAATAAAAGTGTTTTGCATGAAGTAATAGAACTTATACAATCAAAGTATGAATTTAAATTGTTAGGAACAATTAGACAGTTTTTAGGTGTAAACTTTGAAGAAAGAGATGGTGTGTATTATCTACATCAAAAAGATTATATTGAGAAACTTGCTCAGATTTTTGACATACCAAAAATTAAATGTAAATTGCCCTTAACTCCTGGTGTCATGTTAAATGCAGCTGGTGTTGATGAACAAGCTGAAAATGTTCTTTATCGGAGATTGATAGGATGTCTGCTGTTTCTTGCCTCAAGATCTCGTCCTGATATTCAATTTGCTGTGATAGCTTTAGCCCAGTTTTCTGGAAACCCATCTTATAGTCATTGGAAATATTTAAATCAGGTTTTACAGTATGTAGTTGACACAAAAGACTTAGCAATGAATTTATCTAGAACCTCAACTTGTGTTTTAAATATTTACTCAGATACTAGTTGGGCCTCCTGTATTATTGATAGAAAATCTGTAAGTGGTTATTGTGTATTTGTAGATTAAGTACCCATTATCTGGAGTGCTGCAAAACAAAAATGTACAGCTCTCTCGAGTATGGAGGCTGAGTATATAGCGTTGTCTGATTGTGTAAGAGAATTGTGTTGGTTACTTGGGATAGTTGAAAATTTTTCTTTCTTGAATTTAATCTCAAATAAGCCTGTTATTCATTGTGACAATCAAAGTACTATTAGCTTTTCTAAGAATCATATAGAAAATTGTAGGACAAAATATATCAATACCAGACTTTACTTTGTAAAAGAAAATTTAGATAAATTTAGTTTAATATATGTACCGGGTAACACAAATGTTGCAGACATGTTCACGAAGGCTTTACAGGGTGATAAATTTTTGTATTATAGGAATTGGTTGTTTCGATAATTAGATTCTGGGAAAAAGGGGGCACATATTGATATAGTTAAAGTTTTTAATTATGAAATTAAAATTAATTATAAGGTATAAATTGTCAAGTATAATAAAATATTGTTTCTATAAATATAAATTTTTTCCCAAATCTCTTATAAAATTTAATTTCACTTTACAATATTGTTTTTATAATATTGTCTGTGTTACCTGCAGTGGTTGTCAGTACTGCTGTTCTAGTTTGTTTGTAAACAAACAAGATGGCTGCCATGCCATGGTGGGTGTTTCCATGCAGAGCTGACCTGATGTACTGAATCATGTGTTAGCAAGTGGTTGTGTGTTAACTTCATGGTATAACTGTATGAACTGTTAATTTGTTAACTGCAAACTTAACTGTTTTTCTTCTTTAGTTCCTGAAAAAGTCTTTAACTGTGACCTACATCTGTTTGATATTGTATATATGTGCATGCTGAAGAGTTGGAGCTGGTGTTGTTTAGATAGTGCCAACATGTATTAAAGTTGAATTAGTCTTTTGCTCAAGTTGGGCAAAGTGGAACAAGCTGTCAGCCATGTTGGTTTTATTATGAAGTAAATTGGCTGCCATGTTGATTTCATTCAGAATGCAAGCTTCAGCTACCATTATTTGTTTCATGAAGATGGCTGCTGGTCAGCCTATGATAAGAATTAAGATGGGCTTATCTTTTAATTAATTTATCTATCTTTATATTAACTTGTTTAATTTGTTCATAGTTCATTATTGTAATAAATTAATATTTATGTTAAAAGTCCAGCCTGATAACTTGTTTTAATCATCACTTCACATTTTGTTTACATTCTGAAACATATAAGTAGACAGGAGTTTATCCCTAACATCATCCATAAACACAAATTATGGGCTCATGGCACCCCTAAACAAACGTACATGTTGTTCCCGAGTGATGTCCCGATAAATTTGGCCTATCACTCTTCCGATTTGAACATACAGATCTGTTCTGGTGCCCAATATGACCCCCCCCCCCCCCCCAACGAGCACTCCTGCCCCACACAGTGTCGTTCAATGACTTTGTTTTGGTGGTAACGGGTACCTGACGTTCTACATATGAAAGTCTGGCGTGAATCATACTGAAAGCTAAATCTGGACTCGTCGCAAAAAATCACACAAGCTCACTGTGCCGCTGTCTACATTGCATGTTCTCTACTCCAAGTTAACCGCTGGCACAGTGCATTGCCGTGAGTGGAACACATCTAACAGGCCTGCGAGCATATAGTCCAATATCTCCCAAACGTCTATCCACGGTTTGTCTTGAAACTGTGGCACTCGTGGCTGCAGACAGCTGACGAGACAGGTCTGATGCTGTGCTTTATCTGCTTAATTTGGCAGTTACTACCAAATACCGGTGGTCATTCGGAATAATAACTCGTCGCCGACCAGTACTGTAACGTCGACTGGCATTTCCATCATTTTGGAATCGTTGCCAAAGCCTAGAGATGACACTTTGTGCGATTTTAAGTTCCCCCGATACTTCTATCTGAGTACGCCCACATTATAGTCGGCCGATAATTCTACCACGTAAAAAATTATCTGCATGCCTCCTCTGTGTCGTAACTATTTGGTTGTGGCACTGAGCGACACACAAAACGCTTGTGAAGAATTTTCCTTCTTTGCTTCCATTCGTTATCTACCCCCTTCTTACACTTTCGTCATTGTAACATCATATCGGCGTCATCTGATGGCTTCCTATAATTTGCATATTATTCTTAAAGATGTGTGTGGTATTTCCACAGGTGAAATTTTTGCATTAAAGTTCGATTTCAGTGTGAATCTGAATTATCCTTAATTTATGGACATGAGTGTAGAACACCGATATGGTTTATTGTGAGCTCATTCTAAAGCTTGTGGAATGGAGAAGTTTTTGGTAAATTTGACCGATTGTAGCTTGAACAGTGTTTGCAGAATTGCCGGTTAAAGAATTTGGTGACAACTTGATTTTAAACTTCGCCAATGTTTTAGCGCTTGTAGCTCGCCGTCAAATTAAGGTATCCTGATATAAATGGTGTCACCTGATAGATTTTTTCTGCTCTTTCCAAATATGTGCCTATTTTGCGTGTAAGTCTTTCAGGAAGTTCACAAATGTGGGTTTTTTCAGACGGGATGGAAAAAAAAACAGATTTTTCTTCTATCTACCATAACTCGGAAATGTTTAGAGATAGGACAGGGTTTCTATTGTGTTTTATGCTCCCCATGGGCTGTTCTATCACCTCCTTTCATTTAGCAGATTATGTCAAACTCACCCTGTATATATATTTTCAAATATATAATTATAAGGAATTATATTATGCATTTTTCATCTTCAGTAAGTTCAACCCATGTACAAATTTAGAAGTTTAAAATTGAGTCTAGGGTTAAATGTTTTTCTTGTTTGGACCTGAATAAAAAAAAGAAAAGAAAAAGAAATATTATATGCTTCTTAATCTAAAAGGTTTTTTTATTAAAATAATGTTTAACGAATTTTCCTATTTTAAGATTTATGTACAACTGTAATTTATTCAAAATCCTGAAAGGGGTATAGGTAGTAAAACACTCTAAAAAAAGAAACTCTTACTGTTTTGGATAAACTTTTGATTTGAGCCAAAATTTGAGGATGAAAGTAAATTGGACCTGAATATTATATTATATGCTTCCAATAACATCTTTATAATTAACATCTTTAAAATGATTTAATTACACTTTTTTTTTTTTTTTTTTTTTTTAATTTGCCCTTTCCATTGTGAGGAAAACTTAAACTTACTGTATTGTTGCATGGGATTTTAAAATTATCCTTGAGAAAATAAACTATTATGATATGAAGGGGGTCATTACAAATTTTTCATTTATATCTTTCTAACATAATTAATAAAGTACTTTCTGACACATTCTTCGCCAGAAAGGAAAAATATATATATATGCACAGTTATTTTCATGAAATTACTGGCATAGTTATTTTTAGAAAGATATTAAAACCTCTTCACACACCATAAATTTTAAGTCAGCACAACGGGTTTCGAAAGGACGTAGCATTCCTTCAAAAGGACATCCTTTCGAAAGAAACTGTTTCGAAAGGACGTCCTTTCAAAACCGGTTGTGCTGACTTAAAATTTATGGTGTGTGAAGAAGTTTTAATATCTTTCTATTGATTGTATGCCAGTTTTTGAATTTAATATAGTTATTTTTGTCCAATTACATCTAATAGATTCTGATATATAGTTTTCAAAAATTTGTGGTGTTACAACAACACATGTTAAGCTATATACAGCAAAGTGAAACCAACAATTGATATCATTGTTATTATTATTATAACGTAAGTATCACTGATATAAAATTCGGCAAATTCCATATGGTAGAAAGCAGCATAGAACTGGCAACTATTATTTCATAATTTTATCTGCTCCAAATTATCAGAATGTCACTAAATAAAATGTTTTGTGAAATTATATGCAATTGATCATGCGTTACTGGGGCAACGAAATTCTTGCACATCATTCAATAAAAAAGGAAAGAGGAGGGGGGAGGAGAGAACAAAGGAACACGCAAAACAAAGAGGAATAAATGTTGTTGGTTTTGGAGTACCTTCCATTTGGTCATTCTAAAGGATTCTAGACCGTGTTCACGCGAGTTTTGGAGAAAGCTACTGAAGACTCTGAAATGCAAAACAAAAGAGCGTGCCCTGTGTTCGAACGAAGGCTTCTAGATATTTAAGAAAGCCCTGGCTCGAAACAGACATTTTCTGTCGATCAAGATTGAGGGAAAATTGTCAAAACATCCAATTAAAACAAAATCTCACAAAAAATTGGCTGAAAGCTGAAAGAAAGAAAATTAAATTGAAAAAATAGAAACACAAGGCAGAAACTGGAGAAGTTATTAAGTATTTCAACCTCAGTTCAAGTCTGGAAGAAAGCTTTGTGACGGCCAAGCAATAGAAGATTTTGTTAGTTTCTTGTTAAGTTTTTTCCTAATTATATACATAAATATGCGCACAATGTAAATTTTTCATATTTTATTTATATAACTGCTGCATGGGGGAAAAAAAAAATCTAGTATGTTGTGGCCACCACATGACTTTCTTCTATATTTTTTTTAATACAAATTCACCAGCAAAAGTAGTTTATTAAAATTATCTTCCATGATGAATGCAGACGATTTACACCCTAAATATATAAATAAATAATAGTATAACATTAAATATCCAAAGAAAGTCAATTTTATTCTTTATGTGACATCTTTTAAATATATATATATATTTTTTTTAATTGAAAACATTGATAACTTTATTTTAAATTATCGCAAGTCCCTGGTTCAACCATTCATTTTAAAGGTATTGTATCGACGAGCTCTTTTAAAAGATACACAAAATTTAAATTCCCCCCCCCCCCCGAGGGGGGCTTCCCTCCAGGGGGGAAAGCATTTTTCCTACATATACAAATTTTTTTCCCCAGTTGCATATCATTATTACATTTTTTTTTTTTCATAATGATTATAAAAAAATAATTCTCTTTACATACATTTATACATAATTTTGTCCTATACTATCATGTTAAAAACTTAGAAAAAGGTAGGGTGACAACACCACCTGTTGGACCATTTTTACGAAAATTTGATAGGCACTAATTTATGTCAATGTGCAACTTTATATTAAATTTTCTGAAATTCTGTGCTGTAGTTCCTGAAATACATTTGCCACAAAATTTTGTCACACACACAAACAGACATTTTCTAAAAATGCTCAAATCGTGTTCTCAACTTCTCAAAATGTGTAAATCCTTCGAAAAAACGAGGTCAAAATTTTTCACGAATCTAATATTTTTTTTCCCATTAAATATCAAAGAAAGTAGAAATAAAACAATGAAACGATTTGTAAAGATATTTTTGGTCCACTTTCAAACATTTTATCTTCGTTTTGCAATTGAATATGTTAATTTTATTTTGAAATTTGAAGGTATTACTTTGAATTGTGCTATTAGGGTTATCCCTTTTTAATAAGAAAAAATGTGATATGCAAAAATCTTAAAATAACTCAAAAAGTATTTTTTTATTTAAATCAAATTGGAGTGTAAAGGTTGATTTTTTTTTTTTTTTTTTTAACCAACTATGTGAAAAATACCAGAGCCGGGAATCGAACCCGGGTACCTCCGCTTAATGCACGGATGCTCTACCACTGAGCTACCCTGGCTGACAACCAGCTAGGCACTTCTCACATAATATTCATTGGCAAAGTCGCCGAGTCTGCAAATGCAGATATATCAGGTGAGACGAAGATATATCTGCGTTTGCAGACTCGGTGACTTTGCCAACGAATATTATGTGAGAAGTGCCTAGCTGGTTGTCAGCCAGGGTAGCTCAGTGGTAGAGCATCCGTGCGTTAAGCGGAGGTACCCGGGTTCGATTCCCGGCTCTGGTATTTTTCACATAGTTGGTAAATAAAAAAAAATATATATATATATATATCAACCTTTACACTCCAATTTGATTTAAATAAATATTCACGGTTGATGAATTCATGAAAAAAAAATTCTAAATATCCAAAGATAGTTTTATTCTCTATAAAAAAATCTTAAAAAATACTTTTTTATAATGGTTATCTCACAAACCAAGTTTCGTACAGTTATATGCCATACAAGTTGAGATAATAACCTTCCCGTTATCAAGGAAATTTCCAGTATAGCACTGCCATCTATTGGCCTATAGGCATCCAACTTGAATCAGCCTACTGTCTCATAATGGTCTTCTCACATATCAAGTTTTGTTTGATTATACACAATAGAACCTGAGATATAGCCTTTCCGTAAATTGCAGAAATCGCTGTGTGGCAGCGCCACCTGTTGAGCAGTTGATAGGTGATAATTTATATTAAGGTGCATCCATATATAAATTTATAGGCAATTCTGTTCCTGAGATATAGCCTTAACTTAAATTATAGATATCGCTGTATAGCAGCGCCATCTGTTGGTCAAAAAGCATTCAAATTGACTCAGTATCATATCTCATAGTGAGCAGGGCCGGCTCTAGGCGGTAGGCAAGGTAGGCAACTGCCTACGGCGGCAAAATTTAGTGGCGGCAAAACCAGCTGAACTACAAAAAATAAATATATATATAAAATACTTCGATTATTGAATGAAGAAAATAAATAAATAGAAAAAAAAGTAAATAAATACAACAAGAATTTACAGGTTTCTCTGTCCATTCCTATAATTTGAAATGCAGACAAGAATAAATAAATTTCTAAGTTCTGTACAGTATGTACAGTTATTATTTATGCAGCCGCGACGCGAAGGGAGAAATGCACACTCGCTGGTTTAACAAGCTCTTTTTGTTCTCTAATTAAAGAAAGTCAAGAGTTTGCCAATTGTAGGCACTTTTAGCAGTGTTCTTCAGCATGTAGGAACTATTTGGAGGTACCCTTTCTCCCCAGGACATTATCAGTATATCCTAAGTATGAAAGAACGTCCTAAGACATCCTCAGCCGTAAGATAGGGACATTTTGAGTTGTCCGTAAAAACTCGGCAAAATTTGATTTGGAATTGGTAACAGTGATGTCACCTTTAAAACAATTCTTTATTTATGCAATAACGTCCATCAAATTCATTGGATGGGGGGGGGGGGGGCGATAAATTTTTGGTTAAGGTATGCTTCCATTGGCCAATCAGAATTTCAATGCAAATTCAATGAACATTTTTAAGGTTTTCTTCCTGTTGAAAGATCTACTGGTAAGGAACTGCTTAAAGTTTTATTAAAAGAGATGGGGAAAAAAATTGGGTTAAAATTATAAAATATGAGAGTCAAGGTTATGAAAATTGCTCAGATATGAGAGGCGACAAATTCGGAGTACAATCAAGGATTAAAACTTTAAATTCCAGATCATTTCACGTACATTGCAGCAGCCATTTATTAAACTTAGTAGTTAATGAATGATTGCGAAGTTGGAAAAGTTGTATAGATTCCCCAATATGTTTATTTCTTAAAATAGAAAATATTCATGATGCTTTATTAAGTCATTTATAAAAATGTAGAGATAGATAATATGATTAAAAATGAGGCAGTTGTTTATTGATTACAGTCGGCAGCAAAATTATTGAAGCACTTAGTAATAATTCCTACTTAAAAGATGCGCACATAATACTGTTTTATTAAGTAAATATTTGTGGAGTGATGATCTTAGTCTTATACTGTTTTTAAAAAAGTAAGTTGATGATAAAAAGAAGCGATCAAACTAAGAAAAAAATATATATTATATAATATATGAAAAATGCGGATGTGTGCTTCAATAACTTTGCTGCCGACTGTATAATAAACAATTAAAGTTTTATGTTTGATGATCGTCATTTGATACAAAATTTTGAATCACATTAATCCGATTAAGTAAGCTACGTGAAACAAAAGTTTTTGATTTATACCAAGCCACTGATTTATTAAATAGCTCATTATTATTATTATTATTATTATTATTATTATTTAAGAATTAAGATCAGTTGAATCCTTTGAAAACTTTATCTTAAAAGCTGAAAAATTAGCTAATGTAATAGGCATAGAAAAAAAAAATCTTTGAATTGACTAAATCACGCCATCATATTTGAATCTTAAAAATGAAATTTTTCTTATGAAAGTGTAGATGAATCTATAGAAAATTCAAAAGAGAAATATAAAATAGATTTTTTTTTTTTTTTTTTTTTTGCTTTTCAGCGATCAGGCGATCAGTGCACTGAAGCTGAGATTAAATTTATTGAATAATCATAATCATTCTAATGAATTTTTATGCAATGTCCACAAACTTAAAGACACGTGCAAAAATAAATTACTACCACACTGTAAAGATCTGGGAAACGACTTAACAGATGGTGATTCCTCTGATCTTAACATTTTAAAATTGACTGGTAAAATATACTTTATTTTCTTCACTTTTGAAAAAAAAAAAAAAAAAAAGAATGTCCGGTTGACGTCCTTAAATTCATTACCTTCCTTAACATTGGGCCGAATTTAAGCATTGCTTTAAAAATTTTGTTAACCTTGTCCATAACTTTTGCTACAGCGTCTAGAATAAACAGTGTGGAAAGCGGCAAATAAAATTGTACTAAAAAAATTAAGCCTGTCACCAGATGTCATTGTAATCGAAGGTAGTGTCACGATATCAAAATCGAGACTCCCTATTGGTTAATTACGTACTCAGATCACGTGATTGAGCTGACGAAACTGGGAAAAGCCAATCAGGTCTTCGATTTGAGCAATAGTTTCGATCACAGAGACATCTGGGGAAGCTTATTTTTGTAGCATTATTTTAACATCACGGTTATAGGCGATTGCCACACTGTTTATTCTAGACGCTGTACTTTTGCTAACGGAGGAAGATTTTTTTCTAAACTAAAAATTATAAAAAAAAATACTTTAAAACCATGTCTAGTCAAAATCGACCCAATGGGTTAGCAATGTTGGCCATTGAATATGAATCGAGTAACAAATTAGATATGCAAGAAGTTATTCGAGATTTGTAGAAAAAAAGGTTCGAAAGAGATTATTTTATTAAGGTTTGAATTTTGTATATTGTACTAGCATTCTTTACTCTTTGCTGTTTAGAAAATATTGTCTGTACTAGTATTAGTTCCAAAGATTTTGTGTTTTTAACTTAAAAAAAAAGAAAAAAAAAAGAAAGAAAGAAATAGTAGTAAATATTATATGAGTATTATTTTCTTAGCTCAATTCTATTAGATCGTTTTTACGATATATATATGTGTGTGTGTGTGTATTTTTTTATTTGAAAGTTTTTAAAGCTTGAGGGGGGGGAGGGGGCGGCACTTTTGTGGTTTGCCTACGGCGGCAAAAACGTTAGAGCCGGCCCTGATAGTGAGCTTCTTACATATCAAATTTTGTTTGATTATATGCAATAGAACCTGAGATATAACTTCCCCTTAAATTGCGGAAATCGCTGTGTAGCAGCGTCACCTGTTGAGTGGTTGACACCAAAAATTGATAGGCATTAACTTAGGTCAAGGTGCATCTACATATAAATTTACATACGATTCTGAGCAGTAGTTTCGGAGATATAGTTGCCACAAAATTTTTGTCATACACATGCACAGGCAGATGGAGACAGATATTTTCAAAAAATTGTAAAATAGGGTTCTAAACCTTTCAAAACGTGTAAATCCGTCAAAAACCGAAAGTCGAAAATTTTTACGAATCCAATACTTTCTTCGATTGAATATAGAAGAAAGTAAAAAAGAGTATCTACCAGTGTTGGGCATAATTGATTAAAAAGTAATTGATTTACAATTAAATTACAATTATAATTATTTCACTGTCAATCGATAAACGAGTAATTGATTACAAATAAATTGAATTACTTTTGCACAGCTTGTAATTCAATTATTTTGTAATGAAAATAAAATCATTCTCAATTACAATTGACAAAAGTATTTGAAAATACTTGTAATGGATTACAAATTAATGTCATTACGTTTCTTTACAGTTTAATTCAATTAACTTGTAATGCAATTGACAGTTAATTCCATTACATTTTTCAAATTGTAATTTCACGTGTTCGCAAACAATTACAGGTTAATTTCAATTAAGTTTTCGAAAATAATTAAATTAACCTGTAATAAAATTACAAATTAATTCCCATTACATCTTATAAAATGTAATTCAATTAATTTGTATTTGAATACGTTAATCAGATTTCATTTTTCGAGAATATAATTGAATTAATCTAAAATTGAATTACAGGTCAATGCAATTATAATTTCTAAATTATTCCATTAAATGGAATTAAATTATTCTGAAATCCGTCGAAAATTAATTTTAATTACATTTATTATGTAATGAATTTTTCTCCGGTTGTTTAAAAGAATTTTATTATCATTATTTAGAGCGTAATTATACAGCCAAAAAGTCATACATATACATATATCTTTATATATAAAAATTATTATGTTTGTCCGCGATTCCCAAACTAACGAGACGATTTTAATGAAATGTGGACACTGTGTGCAGTTTGGTCCAACTTGAGAAATAGGATAGTTTTTATTACACAAGTCGCCCCCCAAAAGGGGGGGGGAGGGGTCAAAACATGATTTCACAAACAAACAAACAAAAAAAAAAAAAAAAAAAAAAAATAGAAATGCAGATAGACTGTTTAAAATTGGTATAGATAGGTTTTAGAGGTCTGCAAATCGAAGGAGGATATTTTCGAAAGTGTAAAGTTATTAGGAAATGCGGGAAAGGGGGCAGAGGGGCAAAAAAAAAAAGTTAGATCGTTTAGAATTGGTACATAGAAGTTACCTACAAATCGATTGCAGATATTTTCGAATTTGTAAAATTATTAGGAGGAGCGGAAATAAGGGGGGGGGGGGGCAAAGGAGCAAAAAATTAAAATGGAGTTAGATCATTCAAAATTGGTGCATAGAATTTTTGATACCTACAAATCGATTGCGGATATTTTCGAATTTGTAAATTTATTAGGAGGGGGCGGGAAGGCAAAAAATAAAAATAGAGTTAGATCGTTGAAATTGGTGCATAGAGGCTTTTGACACCTACAAATAAACTGCAGATATTTTCGAATTTGTAAAATTATGTAGAATAGTCGGGAGGGCTGAGGGCAAAGGGGCAAAATAATAGAAATAAGAGTTAGAGATTTGAAAATTGTTGGCTAAATTCGCCATTCTCTCATTTTTCCCGTCAGCATTACAAACACTTATTTTTTCTTTTCTTTACCTCCGGAGGTTTTATATTTAAGTAACTTTATTTCTAGCAAAATGTATTCAAGTGCTAAATTAATTTACTTTCCTTTTTATGTAAAATAACTATAATAGGTAAAAATGCCGCTTTGTTTACATTCTTCTAGTTAACTCAAACGCTAACCGCTACCACCAAGCAAGCGGCGCTGCTTTCACAGTATTTTTAATTCAACTCGGTTTCTTGCGATCGCAATTATCTAATTTAGTTTCTATTCAAAATTTGTAACTATTAATCAATTAAATAGCACTTGAGTACAAATATAAAATCATTCACCTATTTTTCCTATTTTTTTTTAATTGCATAAATTTGCATATGAAATTAATGGCAGTACAGCTAACTGTTTCTTTAACTGCCAGCGAATCTTCTAGACAGCATCGCGGTTCATTTAAAAGGGGTGTGTACGACACATCAGCTGGGCTTTGCTTTTCGACGATGTTTTTGGATGCTGCTGGTTGCGTAATGCACGATTCATTTTCTAAAAATTTCTTTTTCGGCTTATAGTCGTAATAGGTGAATGACTCTAATTAAACAAATATCAATTGTTTTCTTTGTTATTTTTATGTTTAAAGTTTTTAAGTTAAATTGCATGATTCAAGTTGAATCTTAATAAAAATAGTAGTTTTCAAGACTGTTTCCTTCATTATGAAATTTACACCAGTACAGGAACATCGACTACTGGCACGTGAGTACATATTTTTCAATCTCATTCATCCTTTTGTCAGTCTATATTTTAAACTAGGATGTCATTTTATTTAATGAGATATATGAGTTTACTTGTACTCACGTGTCCAGTAGCAGAAAATTTTCTACATTGGGAAGGAGCTTATTGCTGCTACTCTGCATTTGGGTTTTTAATTAACTAACAGAAGAGTAAACCCACAAGAGGGTTATGGGCCCAGAGCCCTTCCCTAGTTTAAGGAAATTAATTGAAGTAGATAAATTTTAAGATGGCTACAAACATAAATCCACAGCATTTATTAACTAGACATAATTATCGTTCTTGGTCTAGAAATATAAAAATTAAACTAGAAAGTGAAGGTTTAATTGTTTGGATAGATAAGAAAAATTGGCCTCAAGAGAGTGAAACAGAAAAAGAAAAATTACCTCCCATTTCTAAATTTAAACTAGAGCAAAGCAAAGCTAAAACATGTGGATTAATAAAATCTTATTGTAGTCCTGATATTTGTTTAGAAATTAATCATTTGGATGATCCAGCTGAAATTTGGCAAATCTTGAAAACCAGTATAGGGGGAACTACCTCAGATAGGTCATATAGAATCTCTTGTTTAAAAGAGTTTAAATCCCTTAAGAAATTACCTGAGGAAGAATTGCCAACCTTTATAGCTAGGATTGAGGATAGTTGTCGAAGGTTAGAAGATATTGGGGAAAATATTTCAGAAGACTATAAATGTTATGCTTTAATTGAAAATTTACCCATTGAATATGACTATTTAGCCCGTGAAATTGAGAACTATGAGCCAAATGATTTTAAATTTCTAAAAATTAAAAGTGAAATCCTGAAGGAATATTCAAGGAGAAACTTGAGGGAAGAAACTAAAGTAGAATGTTTAGCAACTGAAAACTTGAAACCTAATGTAAAATTTAAAGTAAAATGTGAATTTTGTAATAAATTAGGCCATTCAATACGAGAATGTAAGAAGAAACAACGAATTGAAGACAAAGTTAAACAAACTCATGGAGGGGCATTTATAACAGAAAGCAATGTTTCTGAATTTTTAAACAGTGGTCAGGCAAATGAAATATTAACTAGAGAATGGACTTTGGACAGTGCGTCCACATCGCACATCTGCCAGAACAGGGAATTCTTTACAGAGATGAGAAAACCTCAAAACAACTCGGCAGTAAAAATGGGTATCACTCCCCATGAGGTTGAAGGCATAGGGACAGTTAAATTTACAATAAAAGAAGGTCAAAACATAAAAACTGTAACCCTTTTTAATACTTTGTATGTTCCCACAATTCATCGAAATCTTATAAGCATGTCTAAAATGGATAAAGCTGGTATGCACGCAAAACTAGACCATGGTTTTAAAATTTTTTCCCCTCATTGGAAATATCTTTGGTCTGCAAAATTAAAAGATAATTTTTATGTTATAAAAGGGCTCCCATTGAAAAGGAGAGGTGAAAATGAAATTAAAGAAAACAAAATGTCCCCAAAACTAACTAAAAGGAAAATTGTTAAAGACGGCATTAAATCTAGAAAGGAAAATAAAAATGAAACTATAGAATTTGCCTATTCAGTAGATAAAAATGATATTATGATTTGGCATGAACGCTTGGGGCATTGTAACATTCCTACAATAAAGAAAATGTTTAATGAAAGTTTAGTTGAGCCATCAGTCAAGTTAAAAGGGGAAGAATCTAGGTGTGAACCGTGCATATATGGTAAAAATACACGTGCAGAATACCCAAGGTCAAGTAATATTCGTTCAACAGAAATACTCCAACTTATCCATACAGATGTCTGGGGACCAGCCCCTACTCCGTCTAAGCATGGGTTTAGATACATTCTCACATTCCTAGATGATTACAGTCGCCGTTCTTTTTGCTATGCTATGAGAACTAAGGATGAAGTCTGCACTAAATTAAAAAGTTTCATAGAATTTATAGAACGTCAAACTGGCAAAAAGATAAGAGCCATTAGGAGTGATAACGGACTTGAGTATTGTTGCCGCCCTGTAGAAGAATTGTTAGGAAAACTAGGAATTAGACATGAGAGAACCAATACGTATTCTCCTCAAATGAATGGTTCTGCAGAAAGGTTGAACAGAGTACTTTTTGACGGCATGAGAACTCTTCTACAGTCCTCCAACATTCCTGAAAATCTCTGGTTAGAAGCAGTTCATACTATCAACTATATTAGAAATCGAATTTTCCATCGGTCTATAAATGACATTCCATTTAAACGTTGGTATGGAAGGAAACCAACTCTGAAACATCTTAAAAGATATGGTTGCATTGCTTATGTCCACATCCCGCAACAGAAAAGGAATAAATTTCAACCTAGAGCCAAGAAAGGAATAATGATAGGATACGGTATGCGAACAAGGGGCTACCGAATTTGGATACCCGAGGAGGACACCATAATAGAAAGCAAACATGTAACTTTTAATGAAGAAAAGCTAGGAATAGAAAAAGACGGGCAAGTGGTTGCTTCAGAATTTGATGATGATGATGAATTAACTGATACAAATGTAGAAGATCAAAGCTCAGGCAGTGAAAGTTCAGAACAAGAACCACAACCGAGTACGAGTCGTGAAACAGAACTAAAATCTGACCAGTGTGTAACCTTTAGAAGATACACAAAAACTAGAAAAAAGGGAAAGACTAAAGGACAGGAAGATATATATGTATTTGCTCCAGATGGAAAAACTTTGAGAAGTAATATAGAACTTGAAAACTACTGTAAAGAACATAATATAAATTATGATCCTTCACTAGACGTTTTTTCCAAACATTGTCAAATAACTAATGATTTTTCACTTAAAAGAAAAGACACTGAAGAGGTAAGTAGTGAAGAAGAGGCAAATTGTGCTGAAATAATAATTCCCCGTTCACCTAGGGAGGCAAAGAAACTACCAGAAGCAAAGGAATGGAAGAAAGCCATGGACATGGAAATTGACATGATGATAAAGAGGCAAGTATGGGAACCAGTACCAAAACCAAATCCAACCACTAAAATTCTGGGGACGAAGTGGGTTTACACCCTGAAAAATAAAGATAAATCCAAGAGGTTTAAAGCTAGACTCGTTGCCTTGGGAAATAATCAGACTGAAGGTCAAGATTATGAGGAAACATTCTCACCAGTTGTCAATTTTGTCCTAATCCGTTTATTTATGATCCTTTTTATCTGTATATTGAAGTGGAAACATAGTTTAATTGATGTTAAATGTGCCTATCTCTATGGCAATGTTGATAAAGATATCTATATAGCTCAACCTACAGATTATATAATAGAGGGAAAAGAAAATCATGTTTTAAAATTAAAGAAAGCTCTATATGGTCTCCATCAAGCAGGAAAGTGTTGGTATGAGGAATTACACAATAAATTAATAACAAACGGATTCCATCAAATTAAAGGTCTGACTTGTGTCTATAATTATAAAAATAGAGCTATAGTTTTAATTTATGTTGATGACTTACCTGTGTTTGCTAAATCTGAAACAGATCTAAAAGAAGTAATAAACCTGCTAGAATCAATTTATGAACTAGAAAATCTTGGCCCAATAACAAAATTATTGGGAATAAACTTCAATATCACAGATGAGAAGATTATAATTAATTGCCCAGAATATATAAATTCCTGTCTCAAAAAGTTTAAAATTTTCCATCATATTAATACTTTTCTTCCTCTTAACGCAGGCACAGTAACTTCTCTACAGGAAATGCCTCAGACTGATGTTGAGCGTCTTCAAATGCAGAAGGTGCCATATAGAAGTCTTCTTGGATGCCTCCTCTACATCGCCGGAAGATGCCGTCCTGACATTAGCTATGCTGTCGTCTCACTCTCACAAGTTGTAGAAAATCCTGGATCTATCCATTGGAAAAGACTACTACAAATCTTGAAGTACCTAGCCTCCACAAAAGATTTAGGACTTAGTTTATCATCAAACCAGCAACCTCTTCAGCTTACTACATACTCAGATGCAAGCTGGGCCAGTGATCCCCATGATCGTCGTTCCTGGTCTGGTTATATAATTTTCATCAATAATATGCCACTAACATGGCGGGTAATTAAACAAACCTGTGTTGCTCTTTCGCCGATGGAGTCCGAATTTATTGCCTCTTCCGAATCAGCAAAGGACATAAAATATCTTACCTCTACTATTAAAAACATAATTGAAGATCTTCAGCTATTTACTACTATAAAAATACAAAAACCAATTCTTTTCTGCGATAATACTGCAAGTGTGCAATTTACAAAATGTAGAGCTGAAAACATTAAAAATAGGTACATTGACTTGAGATATATGTTTGTACGAGAAATGTATGAAAATGGTGAGATAGATGTTAAGAACATCCAATCGAAAGAAAATATTGCGGACATTATGACGAAAGCTCTACCCAAAGACGCTTTTCTAAAACTAAGACAGTCTTTTCTAGCATAAAATGTAATTGAAAAAAAAAAAATCAAGGACAATTAATGAACTATAAATTTTATAGACTGTCTTTTGGGACTTATACTTTCAAATGGACTTGAAAAAAAACTACATATTATTAAAAATTGTAATTTTTGCTTAAACCCTAGAAAATGTCTAGGTCATCTGTGAACTTGGTTTTACATATTTTTTTTCCTACCTAAAATTTTTTTTGTAACTCTGTCGGGAAAGGGAGGCATTTTGTTGGCTAAATTCGCCATTCTCTCATTTTTCCCGTCAGCATTACAAACACTTATTTTTTCTTTTCTTTACCTCCGGAGGTTTTATATTTAAGTAACTTTATTTCTAGCAAAATGTATTCAAGTGCTAAATTAATTTACTTTCCTTTTTATGTAAAATAACTATAATAGGTAAAAATGCCGCTTTGTTTACATTCTTCTAGTTAACTCAAACGCTAACCGCTACCACCAAGCAAGCGGCGCTGCTTTCGCAGTATTTTTAATTCAACTCGGTTTCTTGCGATCGCAATTATCTAATTTAGTTTCTATTCAAAATTTGTAACTATTAATCAATTAAATAGCACTTGAGTACAAATATAAAATCATTCACCTATTTTTCCTATTTTTTTTTAATTGCATAAATTTGCATATGAAATTAATGGCAGTACAGCTAACTGTTTCTTTAACTGCCAGCGAATCTTCTAGACAGCATCGCGGTTCATTTAAAAGGGGTGTGTACGACACATCAGCTGGGCTTTGCTTTTCGACGATGTTTTTGGATGCTGCCGGTTGCGTAATGCACGATTCATTTTCTAAAAATTTCTTTTTCGGCTTATAGTCCTAATAGGTGAATGACTCTAATTAAACAAATATCAATTGTTTTCTTTGTTATTTTTATGTTTAAAGTTTTTAAGTTAAATTGCATGATTCAAGTTGAATCTTAATAAAAATAGTAGTTTTCAAGACTGTTTCCTTCATTATGAAATTTACACCAGTACAGGAACATCGACTACTGGCACGTGAGTACATATTTTTCAATCTCATTCATCCTTTTGTCAGTCTATATTTTAAACTAGGATGTCATTTTATTTAATGAGATATATGAGTTTACTTGTACTCACGTGTCCAGTGGCAGAAAATTTTCTACATTGGGAAGGAGCTTATTGCTGCTACTCTGCATTTGGGTTTTTAATTAACTAACAGAAGAGTAAACCCACAAAAATTAGTATTATTAAGTTTTAAGGCCTGATAAATCGACTGCGGATATTTTCGAAAGTATAGAGTTATTAAGAAGGGCGGGAACGGTGGGCGAAGGTGCGAATCGTGCGCACGGTTTGCACAGGTATACGCTGCCGTAAGCAGTGGGGTTTCGGACAGATTCTCCTCCTAATAAATTTACAAATTCGAAAATATCCGCAATCGATTTGTAGGTATCAAAAATTCTATGAGAGACCACCGATGAGAGAAGATTTTTTTGTATTTTATATCATTTCCCTTTCGATAATATATGGATTCATGATGAGTGTCGAACATTTTTCCCGATCAGATTTTTTTTTTCTTTTTTTTTCACATGATAAAAATTAATGCAATTTTGAGAAATCTTTAAATTATAGTGAATCATTTAAAAGTAAGGACCAGCGAAGCGGGCTAAGCCTGCTAAGATCAAGGATGTTTTCAAGGATGGTCTTTATTCGTAAATAATAATTTTAATGTATTGAAGAATATAATTCAACGTATAACATAGCGACAGCAACGCGTGGCCAGGTCTGCTAGTATATATATTTAAGACAATTTTTACGCTCTAATATAATATTGCCATCATGTTATTCGATAAAACATTCATATTTATAAGTACATAACTTCAATAAAACGGTATCTAGTTAATTCTTCATTATAGATTTACCATAAAAGTTGTCGAGCTCTCAATATTTGATCAAATATTAGAAGTTATAGTACTTAGATATAAAATTGAGACTGGATGATACTATATGCACAAATTCAAATATTGAAAACACCACTGAAATTAAAAGACTATCTGCTAAAGGTTTGAAATATAAACACAAATTTTAATTTGAACTGTAGCATCATAGATATATATGGGATTTTCGGTGAGGGGAGCAGCAATGAGAAACTTATTTCAAACTGCAGCCAGGAAAACATTTAATAATTGAGAAGACAATTCAGTGATATTATTAAAGGCTATACTTATATAAATAAGTTTTAAACAAGGTAGCATATGGAACTAAAACAAGTTAACAACTTTTTGAAATAAATAAATAATAAAAGTAAAAGATATATTTCCATTTACATAAAATATACTAAATTTGAAAATCATAGCTTAATTATCTCCCCCCCTCCCCCCTCCTCTGCGTTAATATTGCCTACCAAGAATCATAAATTCATTAAGTTTTTCACTAAGCAAAATCATAATTTTAAAAAATTTTAGACGTTTAACAGTTATGATAGTTTGTAACAGTGGATATGTAAAGGATCGAGCTATAAAAAAATTATATTATACATAACAAAATATAACGATCTCGGGGAAGAAAGTGTACTTAGAATAATAAAAAGTATCCGTAATAGGAAAATTTTCAAATGTTTACTTTAGAAATGCATTCTAAACAGTAAAAAAAAAAAAGTAAAAGGATTGGGAAATGAAGGAGAAAAAAAAAAGAGATTTATATATACTATATATATATTTGCTATTTACAAACAAACATTTCACAATTCTTCTTACTAATGTAGAAAAAAAATCCGAGTAACAGATATATCTGCGAAAAGGTGGAGGGATTAATGAAAAACATTTTTATCACTTTTTCTTCGATTGCTGCAAATTTAATGAAGCTGTATTATGGGAAAATTCTGGGGAGAAAAATAGATGCTAACCGCCTTCGAGGCAAGGGATGGCTGTGAATAAAAAATGGATAAAGTTATATATATATATATGTGTGTGTGTGTGTGTGTAAGTATTATTTATTTATTTATTTTATTTTTTAAGCACGACTAAGTACTCTTATTCAATACTGATTTCCTTAGATATTCTTCGGAAGCAGAAAGGAGAAGGGAGGGAGGGAATGGTTTTCTTTTCAACACAGGCCGTGGCGATTCTATACAAGATAGAGTAACAAATTTTGGTGTGCAGGTTGGTTTTAGGACCCTGAGCTCCACTAAGACAGAATTTTTTGAAACCCCATCCCCTTTCCCCTGTGGGGACAGAAGGTAAAAATACGTTTGTAAGCATAAATCGGCTCTCAAATTACTTCACGGTGAAGAAACTGCAGATGAGGAGACTAGACTTGAGTACAAAAAAGTCATTTTCTGCGATTTTGGAAATTTGAATTTTTAAGTGGAAAGGGAGAAAAACAATTTCTATGGGAAATTTAGCAAAATCTTGATTTTTGAGTAGAACTCGTCCAATAATAATACAAAAACAAGTCCTTCCGGCTTATTCGGAAGGGTAGGTTGATTTCTTTTTCCTTATCAAGTAGCCGTCATTTTGTTTCAAAATGGCGGCTTATTAATGCCCTTGATAGAATTATTAATGCCCTTGACAGAAATATTGATGTAGACTATGCCCATATGGAGTTTTAAGCAAAT
>CAWVNO010002398.1:0-15000 GCA_963930645.1 Salticus scenicus
ATATATGATACTGCAAAATATTAAATTTGATAAATTCCATTTTATCTGCCATAATTATTAGCAATTATTTATGTCCATGTTAAAAATATCAGTAAATGAATCATCAATGATAATTTACTATAAGCAAGACCCCCCCTCCTATAGGAAAGAAGATTATCATCTTTAAAAAAAAAAAAAAAAAAAAAATCATCCATGTTTCCATTTCTTATGAACATCATCAATTTACATTCTGACTTACAACTTAAGGTAATGGCTACTTTTTTATCCCTTTGATAAGATCTGTCGAGGAAGAAATTAAATTTTCTCCTTATTGAAAAAGTTATTTTTTGTTAAATAAAGAAAAAAAGTCATGTAAAATCACCTAACTGAAATATTTTAATGAAATGTGTCACAACTAAAAATATCTTTGTCTATGCATCTTAATATTTTGAAGAAAGGATTATTCTCATATAAATCATTTTATTACCTCACATTAAATCCTTACGATGTCCGAGATTTATTTATATATTTCAGCGACCGGTCGGTGCCATCATCAGAATCCTCGGTAGAATGATTTGAAAGGTGTTAACTTTAGGCGGTTTGTTTATACACTTCATTTTCTCCCTTCCTCTTCTCACTTCACTTGTCATCTTTGTATAACTGTTGCCACTCTGGTGGAATAAGGCTATGTTCTATGTCATTGACGTTGTTATTGTTTGTTAGAATTTCGATTGCTTCTCTTTTGAGAGCATAATGGTGGGAGCACTTCACTTGTCATCTTTGTATAACTGTTGCCACTCTGGTGGAATAAGGCTATGTTCTATGTCATTGACGTTGTTATTGTTTGTTAGAATTTCGATTGCTTCTCTTTTGAGAGCATAATGGTGGGAGCCCCCTATAACTCCCACCATTATGCTCTCAAAAGAGAAGCAATCGAAATTCTAACAAACAATAACAACGTCAATGACATAGAACATAGCCTTATTCCACCAGAGTGGCAACAGTTATACAAAGATGACAAGTGAAGTGAGAAGAGGAAGGGAGAAAATGAAGTGTATAAACAAACCACCTAAAGTTAACACCTTTCAAATCATTCTACCGAGGATTCTGATGATGGCACCGACCGGTCGCTGAAATATATAAATAAATCTCGGACATCGTAAGGATTTAATGTGAGGTAATAAAATGATTTATATCTTTGTCTATATTGAACAAAAGTTTCAGAGAAGTATTTCAAGTACTTTTTGAGATCTGTGAATTTAAATTACATTAAATTTAAACGCATCATACTTATGCTTTGGAAAAAAAAACAAAAAAACAAGACTATGGACGAAATTTTGTCTATGACAGAATTTAATTTAGTACGACAGGACTAATGATATTTGTGCTTTAACACCCTTAAAAAAAAGTAATAGAGGGCGTTCAGTAAAATTCCTAAACACATATTCAAATAGTATATTGACTTTTAATTTCAAATAAATTATTGGAATTTGAATGCATTGATTGTAAAGTATCTTCCCCTAATTGCTTAATACTCATTTACTAAATATTTTAATTTTTAAAATAATCTTAAAAACAACTTTGCATTTATTGTTAATAATTAACAGTTTCAATTTCTACAGAACATATTAAAAAAAATAAATAAATAAATAAACTGATTATTCGATACTTAAGTTATACTCAAAATTCATCACAGATTAATTAATATAATCCATTGATATTCAGCCAAGACCCGTTGGCTATGTGGTCAGAGAACAGAACTACGAACCCCAAGATTATGAGTTCGATCCTCACTGATGGTAAGTTGAAAAAATATATATATATATATATACCCTAACAGCACAGTTAGGCTTAACTTATCCGCAGTACATCTTAAGGACGTTTCTAGGATGCATTTTCATCCAGAAGACATCTAGAAGGTATCCTGGGGAGGCGATGTGCTGTCTGGGTATATATATATACAATATCTATAAATGTTTTTACGGATTTCACAAAATATTTTAAGATAGAGTTGGTTTAAATTAGAGAATTAAATAGTAAAATTAGAGAGAGAATATTAGAGCATTAGAGTAACAGAGAAAATAGAGATAGAGTAAGAGTATTAGAGAATTAAATAATAAACAGGATATTAGCAGGCATTTTTGAAGTGGAACACTGTAAATTGGTAACTGCGCAAAATAGCAGATCGGAAAAAATAGTCTTGTCGTACTAAAAATACTTGAAAACACTAATCTAAATATTCAGAAATATTTAGCCTAGAAACGTTGGCTGTGTGGTCAGAGTACAGAGCTACGCACCCGAAGGTTGTGCGTTCGATCCTCACTGATGGGAAGAGAAAAAAATACATAAAGGTTTTTACAGATTTCACAGAAAATTTTAAGATAGAGAAAGAAATTCAATGGTAGAACTGGATATTGGAAGGCATTTTTGAAGTGAAACACTGTAAATTGGTAATGACGCAAAATGCCAGATTGAAAGAAATAGTGCTGTCATACTAGTAAAAAGACATATTAATTATAATTAACATTTGGAAACATGAGCCAAAAATGAAAAAAGAATATTTAAAAATTTCTGTTTTTTATTCAAATAATGGAATATGAGTAAAGAAATGTATCGTTAAATTTTTTATGAAAATTTGTTTTGGTATGAATTTTACAAAGTTCTAGATGTAGAAGAAACTACTACATTTAATCACTCTCACTGGAAATTAAAATCTCAAAAATCGTAAGCAAGATTAAAATCAAAAAACATTTTAAAAACAGCAACTACAACTTTGTTATTCAAAAGTATGCAGCGAAATAGCGTGAATTGTGACTATAAATATCGACCTGCGCAAAATTACATAGGTGTTTTCGAAGTGGAACACTATAAATTGGTAACGACGCAAAATGCCACATTGAAAGAAATAATCCTGTCGTACTTAAAAAAAAAAAAAAAATTAAAAATTCATCTAAGTTAAAAAATAATAAGTACAAAACTCTGAATAAACACCATAAAATGTAATAAACTTGCAACAATTGTTCTGGATCGATAAAACACATGACCCTTCGTCAGGAGAACAAAGCAGGCATAAGTGCAGCAATCAAAGCGGTAACACACAAGTTGCGAGTTTATTGCATTTTATGGTGTTTATTCAATGTTTTGTACTTATTACATTAACGCCACTTCTGTGGTACTTTCTTATTATAAATCAAAAAATAGTTACCTACTGCACACCATAGACATCTGATGTATATCTTAGCAAAATATGATAAAGTTGCTATGAATAATTTTCAAGTCCATAAAAATTTATAGCTGAAAAGTTTTGGCCTACTTCAACATTGAATATCTGCTAAAATAATACTTTGACACAGACACAGTTTGTTTCATCATGTTTATCATATGTTTTTGTACAAAACTGCAAAATCCCATGTTTTTATGTGAAATAGTTTTTACTGTATAAGCCACGAAAGTGAAAAAGACCCGATAAAAAATGAAACACGACAGTGTCAGCAGTAGTTACTTTTTTATAGAATAGAGAGAATATATCATGTAAAATAAATAATTAATGATAAGTTAATTATATAAGTATAGAAAATATAGTTTAAGATTACCTTATAATCAAAATTAGCTGTATTTACTAGAGTAATACAAAAACTTTTAAACTTATGCAAATTACAAACAAACCTGACAAATGTTATAGGCATTTTTGTACAATAAATTATTAGAGATACTACAGATAATTAAATCTAATTAGTTTTTAAAATTCAAAGTTTAGAAAGCTTGATGAAAAATATTTCTTTAGCTGAAGTTATATAAGGAAACATGTCTGTCCATACATAAAAAACTATTAGTCTATCGGTGAATCTAACCAGATTCTTTAGTTAGCTATGCAAAGCTACACCATTCAACCTATTGCCATGAAAAATGGTACATTTATAAATGGTAAAGAAACTTAAGTATCTTGTCACAGAGATCTACGACATTAAATATCCAATGTCAGATCAAATATTTGGAAAAAAAAAAAAACTTCAAGTGGAAAGTTTCATTATATAAAATTGAATAAGCAAACGTGAAATATAAAACTCTTAAAATATTATCATTAACATAATTGTTAATATGCTTACATTATCCTCTACCAATTTAACTTAAAATTATTTACAATAATACTGAATAATTTTTTTTTTTTTTTTTTTTTTCTTTATTGCTGTGTTGTCTAATTGCCTGGTCAGAGATACAATAGTCAAAAGGTACAACTATATGTTGTATGAAAATGAAATAAAACATAATAAAAGTAAAACTAGAACTGGATTGGTAGAGGCTGAAATTGAAGCTGATGATTAAGTGTACTATGTATTTGAAAATTTAAAAATATTTATTAAAAATATTTGTTTAATATATTTCCTTTTGCTACTTAAAAAAAAAAACTAGTATGTTGTGGCCACCACAAGACTTTCTTCTATATTTTCCTATATACATATTCAATCAGTAACAATATTTAAAAAAAAAAAAATAAATAAATAAAAATACGATTTTTTTCTAAGTTTTCTTTTTGTTAAAAGTATAATACATATTCAACCAGTAACAATATTTAAAAAAAAAAAAAAAATTCTGTTTTTTTTTTTTGTTAAAAGTAAAAAAAAATCTATAACTTTGTTTTAAATTATGACAGATTTATAGTTCAACCATTCGTTTTAAAGGTATTGACGAGATCTTTCGAAAGATACCTATCTTGAAAATTTACCCCCCCCCCCAGGGGGGGGGAAGCGATGCCCCCACATGCACAAAATTTTTTTCCTAGTTAACTATTACTATTATCAATAACTCATATTAATTTTACAATCACAAGTTAAAATAACTCTCATTATGTACATTTATACGAAATTTTGTCCTATACTGCCATGTTAAAAATTTAGAAAAAATGCGATCACAGCGCCACCTGTTGAGCTATTGATCCCCAAATGTAATCAGCACCACTTTATGTCGGGGACCAACTAAATACCAAGTTTGGTTAAATTTCGTTTAAAAAAAAAAAAAAAAATTACGATTTTTTTTCTAAGTTTTTTTTCGTTAAAAGTAAAAAAATCGATAACTTTGTTTTAAATTATCACAGATTTATAGTTCAACCATTCGTTTTAAAGGTATTGATGAGATCTTTCGAAAGATACCCATCTTGAAAATTGGGAAACGGTGCCCCCACATGCACAAATTTTTTTTCGTAGTTAACTACTACTATTATCAATAATTCATATTAATTTTACAATCACAAGTTTAAAATAACGCTCATTATGTACATTTATACAAAATTTTGTCCTATACTGTCATGTTAAAAGTTAACATAAAATACGATCACAGCGCCATCTGCTGGGCGATCCCAAAATCTAATCAGACCCTTTCCATGTCAGGGTCCAACTATACACCAAGTTTGGTTCAATTTCATTCATCGGTTCATGAGATACGGTGAAAAATACAAAATTTTGCAATCACAGCGCCACCTGCTGGACGATTGATCCCCAAATCTAATCAGCACCATGCCCCGTCAGGTTCCAACTATATACCAAGTTTGGTTGAATTTCATTCGATTCATTGGTTCGTGAGATATGGTGAAAAATATGAAAATTTGTCCTATACTGCCATGTTAAAAATTTACATAAAATGCGATCACAGCACCACCTGCTGGGCTATTGATCCCCAAATCTAATCAGCACAATGCCCCGTCAGGGTCCAACTATATACCAAGTTTGGTTGAATTTCATTCATTGGTTCATGAGATACGGTGAAAACACTAAACCACAGACACACAGGCATTTTCTAAAAACTATCAATTCGTGTTCAGGACATCCCAAAACGTGTAGATCCGTCAAAAAACGGAGGTCGAAAATTTTCGCGAATCCAATACTTTCTCTATATTACATATAGAAGAAAGTAAAACAAAAAAAAAAAATCTAAGAGAAATTTCTGTATGGAATATTTTTTGAAATTTCGACTAATGATGAAGGCTAAATAAGATATATTTGTTCTTATTTCAAAACACAGAAATAATTTTTAAATATAAGTTCAAAAATTCTTTTTTTAGTATAATTTTACTCATTTAAGTACATTATTCATAAAACTATTGATGATTTAAAAAAGAAAACAAAAATCATTTTTACAATTATTTTAACTTAATTTTAAATGCAACTCAACAATTCGGTTGCAAAATATAAAGACATTTGCCATTTGGCCAAATTGAATAATCAGGGTTTTAAAAAACCAAAGATTTAAAAAAAAAAAGCCCACCAGCTTTATTTAAAAAAAAGACCACCTCGGGTGGGTTTTTTTTGGGGTTTAATTGAGTTTTAATGGCACTTTTTTGGGTTTAATTGGGTTTTTTATATTAAACATAGAATAACACTGTTGGGTTTGAATTTGAAGTTTATTTTAAAAGAGAACAGTTTTAGACCAAAGGAAAATTATTACAAAATAATAGAAATTAATTATATTTAATTAAAAATTAAACGACCTTCATATTCTTAATATTGGTTTCCTAAACTGTAAAATGAATTCTTATTTTATTCTATTCAGTATTTTATCCCAATTTTGAATTTAATTTTTTATTAAGTTATTTTGTGTAAAATTATAACTAGGCGAAATATTTTAAACCTACCATGTACGATTTTCATATTACAAATAATTATGTATTTTCATATGGTTAAAGTAAAAAAATGTGCAAATATTTTTTTTAATTTTTGTTAATATTGATAATTGACATTTGATTCATATTTGAAAACTTCTACTTTTTACACTTACATGTCAGGAGTGCTTCCAGCTTTTAATTTTTGAAGCTCATTTTTGTGAAAAACAAAATTTTTTTTCTGCAAGAAAAAAATTGTGTAACACCTTCCATTTTATTAGTCAATCTATATAAATGTTTATTATCAAGTTAATAGCGTTTCATTGAACTAAGTTATAGGTAAACATTAAAAATAATTCTGGAACACGAAAAATTTTTATAGAAAGGTCATTTTTATAAAACTAAATCTTTTAAAAAGGCAGTTTTAATGAATTTGAAGTTTTCGAGGGGCAAAAAAAGAACCCTGTTTTTTGCCTGTATCAAACCTTACAGGGTCACTATATTATATTTTGTTAGTTATGTTTAATATTTGTTGTTAAATCTTTAGAATTTTAGGCAAAGTATTACTTTTATTTTTTCATCATGACTTACAAATACAAAAATGGCTTGCAATATTGTTCATTTTTTCTCATCTTTCATTTTTTAAAACTGTTCTGTTCAAAAGAGATATTGTAGATAGATGGTTGAAATGAAAGGAATTTTTCTAACAAAGTTGAAAAATAATTACATAATTTCAAACTGGCATATATTATATCACTAATATGATATGCTATGTTATGTAGATATAATAATAATTATATATTTAATTTAATATAATCATTATACTTATACACATAATTATTATCCTACATAATATTTATTATATATAATAATGTCAAGTAAGAAAATATAAGTAAAAAAATAAAAAGTTATTTTTTAAAAGTGAAAAATTTTATTAGATTTACCCCCCCCCCCCAAACAAAAAAAAAACTTTTATTGGGTTTTTTTTAAGTGGGTAAACCACAAAAAACCCAGGCGGGTTTTTTTGGGGTTTGTTGGCAGGTCTGAAACCCTGTGAATAATCGGTATCATCAGCTGAATAGCAATCGAATATTTGGTGCCACTTTAATTCCATCAATTTTGAATTAAACACTATATGAGATATGATTCAATATATACAATATACAATCTGACAAATTTATTTATATTAAGATTGTACCGATTGCAGGGGTGATTGTGACTCAAAGGAAAAAACCCTGAAAATTACAGCCTCAAATTAGAAAAAACCCAAAATATCAAATACTGAAACTACTTAGGCCAGAAGCCCTCAATCTTTTCACATTTCATTTACATATCACCTGGATGACAAATGAACAACCAATGAAAACAAAAAATAGCTTTATAGGAAATATGAAAATACAGATGGTTAGAGTAAAAACCCTGAAATCAGGGGTAAACCCTGAACACAAACACCCCTGCGATTGTTCGGTTAATCGATCAGTGCTTAGTCCCAACTCCCGATCAATTTTTTTAATCGGCTCGATCAATTCAATTAAAAATTTTCAAAATACAATTAAAATTTTAAAACTACGAATTAAAGTAAAAATGCTGTTCTGCTTACAAAATATTTTTTCTCATATTTTGCTAACAAACATTCTAAGAAACTTCGATCAAATAATGAAAAAGCAAATAAATAAAAATAAAACCTTTCAAAAGAAGTTGTTGCACTTTTGTTGAAAATGAAAAGAGGGAGGACAGTTATTAAACAAAATGCCGTTTTATGTCCACGCTGGAGAAACACCACATGTAGTCTTCTACAGTGAGTGTTGGCTAGGGCAATAGTTTTCCCAGAAACAAGAAACTTCCAAAAATGGAAATGCTCAAGGAAAAAAAAAAAAAAAAAAAAAAAACAGAAAGAAAGAAAAAATCTTGATTTCTATTGTTTCTTTGATGGGGAAAATATCAACAGAGTTTCGCAATATATTCAAGCGTTTATTATTTGTTCAGAATCGCTGATAATAACTATTGAAGTAGAAACAGAAAATAACATTCTGTTTTCTAGTTCAAAGTGACAAAGAACTGAAATCTAAAAACAATGAAGAGTTTGAGATTTTTATAATAATGATGTGGAATTTTGAGAATTCATTTAAAAATAGTGACAAGCGAGGAGGACAAGGCATGCAACTATAAAACTAAAATATGTGTAAATTTATTTAATTTTTTTTTCAAAATGAATTTATTAAAATAAAAATTAAACAAGTGAAAATATTTATGTAAAATTTACACTTAAAGTCACCAATTATTACTCTGAAAATTGATTTAAATTTCAGTTATGAAACAGATATAATCGATTAGACAAAAAAAAAAAAATAAATAAAATAAATAAATAAAATCTGTCAAATTTATGAATAAAATAATATTATAGAGAATTTGGATTTTAGAATATAAAAGTAATAATAAATGTAAGTTATTTCATAGATGTATTTCCGAATAAATATTTTACTTAAGAATATAATAGGAATATATTTTTTCATTATTTATTTGCATGTTTATTATTCTTATTATTTGTTTAAGGAACTAGTCAAATTAACAACTATATCATTTTTATGGTTTGTTGTGTACTATCTATGTATATATATGAGAGTTTTATTCATCATTCAAATAAAATTATACAAAGAAAAATGAAAACCGATTAAAAATTCGATTAATCGATCAAGGAACTATGATTAACCCAGTTAAAAGTGTTAATCGATTCTTACCCGTAATTTATATTATTCTACATTTCAGAATAATTTATAAGCAACAACGTTTCCTGATATTAGAATCTGCTAAGGTTAAAATGAATGTCATTTTAAGTGACTATATTGATAAATTATACATCAAATTGACATAGACACACGGTTATGAAATAATTTAAAGCACATTAGCATAGACACATCAATTTTTATAAATATTTCTCAGTATTCCAAAAACATAGTAAACTTACCCAAGTAGGAAATAAGATTATATCAGGTTCTGATAAGAACATGAATTACATAGACAAAATAATATTTATATAGTAATTTTTTCCCTTACCGATCTAAGTGATTTCAAAAGTCTATGTACATCAACCATATCAGCCAAGATAAGTAAACGAGTTACAGCACATAATAAGTTTCTAGCAGCTCTAACCATTGTTCCTCTTTTAACTGATGAACAAGGATCTTCCGCAAATTCTCTTGACGATTTGCTCATTACTTCACCAGTTTTCCGTACTTCATCTACTGCTAATATCATTTCAGGTTGGATATCTGGGTTTTCTCGTGCTATTTCCTCTCCTTTAGATATAAAATTATCAGTTGCTTTTTCAACAGCAGCTACTAATATATGGGCTCGTTTGGAGCGACCTTTCTTCTTTTTCGACGGACCTTTGGTATTTACTAATGTCGTAACCTATATATTAAACAATATAGATTAATAGAATTTGTGAAAATAATAAAACTATACTCACTATAATCATTCTGATAAAAACCTTACCTTAACTGGGTTCAAAAGCTGCGTGTAAAAAAAAATAAATAAAAGATAAAACTTTAAAATTAAAAACATTCTGTATTTCAAATAGGTTCACTCATAATTTATAAAACAATTATTAAAAGTAGAAATAATCTAAAAAAAAAAAAAAAAAAAAGATTAAATTATGAACTGAATCAGAGTTTATTTAATAATAGATTAAAGTGATAAATCCTAATATAGAGCAGGTTAAATGAAACAAAATAATAGAAATTATAAATTATTGTAATTTACAAGGAAACTTTTTTTAAGTGCCAATTTTCTTGAAAAAATTACAGAAATTAGTTTACATTGGTACCTATAGATTTTAGCTGCTTAATCGTAACAAAAGAACCACAAAAAAATTGTTACGTTTTACATGCTAAATATGAAAAAGTCTCATTCATATTAGAGCAACCCTCATTCATTGATGAGAAGGAACTTAAATATAGCAGTCTCTAGGAATTTCTAAAATCTAGCAGTTTTCATTCAGAAAAAAACATATATTTTTAAGTTATTTTCATTTATCTTTTATGTCATTTTTCAATTTTCCATAAATTTAAAATAATGCAAATTAAATTTCAAATTTACACATTTACATTACATCATAAGATATTACATTTGCATTTTGATCAATTTACTCAGCATGTGCATTTACATTAGTTTGCATTTTGTAAGCAATAAAAATAAAATGAAATCAAAATAGAAATATTTGAAATAGCAGCAAATATATGTGCAACTATTACTATATGGTTGCCTTAACTTCTGGTAGTATATTTTAAAGTACACGAACAATAATACTAAACATTTTGTAAAATTTGGCACTAGAGCTTCACAGTTGTATTTACTTTATATTTTCTCATTGGTATTTATTTTATAGCTATTTAATGCATTTAACTTTTTGAAGTTTATGCACTTTTAGTTAGTTATTTACTTGTCTGTTTACTTAAGTTCAGTTTTGATTTCTTAAATCAGATGTTTATAAATCTTAATTGTTAATACTCAAATGTTACAATGCTTTAATGCAAAAGAATTAATTCAAAAAGGCTTTAACACTTGTAAAATCAAATAATGAATTATAATAAAGGATTAATGAGCAATAGACAAAAGTTACAACAAAGGGCAACTTTTCTTTCATTTTAAAAGCGTTGATCACAAAGATTTTTGCTGGTAGAAATGTCCTTATTGAAAACTGACTGACTTAGGTTGACTCGCAATTGTCATTAGCATAGCTTAATTAACCCTTTCATTCCCAGCTTTTTTCCTCCATAAAACAATAAATCTTATATTTAGTCATAAATTTATTTCAAAGGTAATATATATAAATATTTTTTTATAATAGGAGTAATAGCAGAGTACGAATTAATATAGCTAACAAAGAAACTGATAGATGTTTATTTATGTTTAATATAACCACTGATGCCATTAAAAATCATAACTTTTCAATCAATAAAAATATCAAAATTTTGGAAGAAATACATATTGCAATTAATTAAAATACATATTATAAACATTAAAAATAAAAAATATTTCAAACAGTTAATTTACTTAAATTGCCCAAAACAGGAAACTGATTCCGATATTATCAGAATAGCGTAAAATATATTTTCAATTATCAACAAAGATAGTGAAATCCTCCAAAATAGGTATTTTTTGGTGGGGAAATGTATATGGATTTTAATATTGTTCATTTTGAATCAGCGGGAGTGCTAGATGGTAAGAAAGAAAATCTGAAATGTTATGATTCCAATTGGAATCACAGGGAAGGAAAGGGTTAATCGAAATATTAAAATAATATCTAAAATTGTGGTTGTAGCAGTATCTTTCCTCATTAATTGATTCTGCATTGTCCAGTGCTTGATTTTGCATGGAGTATCAAAGTGAAAGACTAATTTACATGTATTTATTCTCCTTAGCAAACATACATGAAAATCGTAACAATGGAATCGCCAAACCAGATATTTAGATATATTGCACACATGGCCTCATTTTTAGCAATTCTTTATGACTTTTCTACTGCATTACAGCAGCTAACCTTATCACTTTATTAAGTGGTTTGAAAAAAAAAAAAAAAAAAAGATATTACACACACACATACATAAATAATTTTCTGAAATTGTTTAAATCTTTTCATTGCAAATTCTACTTCACTTGCATAATTTTTAGCCAATAAAATATGCCTTTTTTCTTTAGTCTACAGGTAAATTTTGAGGGATTTCCCATTTTAGGACAATTAACAAACTATGTGCAGTATTTTTAGTGGAAAAACATGAATATTTCTCTCTCTCTCTTTTTTTTTTTATATATATATATATATAAAGACTTTTTTCAAAGTCTTCACCCAAAAAGCACAATAAATCCAAATATATACGTTTGGTTGCCAAAATATGTGATACTCTTGCTGTCAAATGCCAAAAATACAGAATCACTTTGCTGCTGATTGATAAAAATTTTAATTATTTTCATTGCAGCAAGCAGGTTAAATATGCAATTATTTTTTCACTACCAATTGCTAGAACAGGCATTATTTTATTTCACAAATTCACTTTTTTTTCAAAGATGTTTCATAAAAATAATGATTAATATGCAAGCAATCAGCAAAATTCCTGCAATTTTAATATTTGATTGCTGAAATATATTATTTTATGAAGTTAATAAACATTTTGATTTAATATTTAACATCATGATGACAATATTAAAAATACTTCTTTTTTCCATAATTATTACTAATTGTAATGATGAGAAATTTTAGTTACCAAACAAGTAGGAAAAAAAAATAGTAATGACATTATTAATCAAAACAAAATTAATTCTATGACAATTTTCTAATTAAAATTAAATGTATTCAAAATATGCAAATTCAAAGATATAATTAACAAAATAAGTGAAAAAGTTATTAACAAGTATAAAGTCATAAATGCTTAACATGTAAAATTTTTATTTATTATTATTCAAATATTGTTACACGAAATCATAATCTTAAAAAAAAAAAAAAAAAAAAAAAAAATATATATATATATATATAAAGGGTTTTAAGTTTTAGTTACTTTTAATATTAACATATATTTCGTTTAGAAATAAATAAATAAATTTGTGAGCTTAAATGAAATATAAAAAATCTGAAAAAATAAATAAAATAATAATAATAGACTTTATTAATCCTAAATTTAAGTCAAACATTAATATCTTAAGACTTCGATTTTCATCTTTAGTTATAGAAAAACAAACATATAAACATACGAGGAAAAAAAAAAAAAAAATATATATATATATATATATATTATAAGCTATCAAAGACAAACCCAAATGTGAATTTTAGTTTTACCAGAATAATTTAAGAATTAAAATACAATTCTATGAACAAATTTATTCAATGTTTCAAGTACACTATATTTTCGAAACCAATTATTTCCTATAGAAATTTTAACACGCAGAAAATAAATCAACAACAATTCACTTACTTGAATTACTAAAGGTTCCAAAGTTTTCTCTACTGTTCTTGTACGGATTTCTAAATTTTTTGGATCCCATTTGAGGTTAACAGAACTAATATTATTCAGGTCCGCCGTCATTTTTGAAAATTGTTATCAAAAGATCTTTTTAAGCAAAGCTGTAAAATAATGTAATCATTACGAAGGGAATGTCACTAGCATACACCAATTTAAAAACAGTATACTTTTGATATAAACAATGACATCATTGTAAGAAACGATTGATCAATTTCATATATAATTATAATTTTTAACACTAATCAGAACAAAAAAGAGCAAGAACAACCCAAAAGAAAATTAAATAAACAACCACGAAAAATTAAAGGGCTGACAATATCAAAACAGTACACGCCTGAATCTGAATCCTACTCTGAAACGGCATACCAATCACATTCCAGTGTCGAAAAAATAAACATGAGTTAATTCATAAAAAAGCTTCTATTAACATAGGAAAAAGATTTAAAAGAATTTCACTTCATCTTAAAAGAAACAACGAAAAAGTAACAATTGAAGTAGGCAAAAAGAATGTCGATCAAATGTTGAAATCAATTGGTCAGAAAAGCATTCATACCTCCACTGTACATATTATCACGATCCGTCAGTTTCTCAATATGGCGTCGCCGGAAATAAAGAGAAATATACTCAGCATAGGAAGTTTTGTAATTGTTTGTTTTGACGTCAGGGGCGCTTTTGTTTAAAGTGAGACCTTTTTGTTTACTTTCGGTTTCATTTCTATGACATTCAATTTCATTAGTATACTATGCTTAGTAAAAGTAAGTTCAATAAATTATTTTGTATCTTCACTTCTAAATTAAACCAATCTGAAAGTTAATAAACTTATTTATTAGGACGGAGAACTATTAGTTTCAATCTGGAGTTTTTGTAGACCAGTTTTGTGTAACAAAATAAATTAGAAATATCAGTCCTATCCCCTAACAACACACTTGTCCATAATACATCTTGAAGATGTCCACAGGATGTCTTATTATCCATAGGACATCCTGAGGATGTCATTTGGAGAAGATATGCTGTTAGGGTCGTTACAAGTTTGGTACCAAATGAAAATGAAAGGGGCAATTTTTCTGAATTCAGACGTGCAAGGTGCATAGATATAATAATAAGACATAGATTGATCACTGGGGAAAAATAATGATTCCTTTTACTCGGAGAAAAGTCCACAATATGGCCGTCTTTTTCCGAGTGAACACACACAGATAATTTAGAAAATAAAATTTATAAATAATTTATGCACTAAAGGTGAATGAGAAATGCAGATACAATTTCAAATTCATTTTTTTTTTTCTTTCTTTCTTTTATATACTTACTAATTTAGTTAATATCTAAAGTTAAACTCTTTTTATATACTAAAACTAACGTTCTTCACCTACGCCGCTGCTAAATATATTTAAAAGAATTTTGAAAATTCTATAT
>CAWVNO010002399.1:0-187009 GCA_963930645.1 Salticus scenicus
TTGCTTCCCCATAGTATTCCTAATAGACCATTTCAGAAAATAGGGGTAGATATAATGTTTTTTAATGGGTTCAATTATGCAGTTATTATTGATTATTTTTCAAAATGGATTGAAGTAGAAAAAGTTAACAGGAAAGATGTGGGTGATATTATTGTAGTTCTGGGAAATGTTATTGCTAGATTTGGAAGTCCAGAGACAATTGTGTGTGACAATAATCCATTTAATAGTTTTCAATTTAAAAGTTTTGCTAAACAGTGGGATATAGAATTAGCATTCACTAGTCCTTATCATTCTCAAAGTAATGGTATGGCAGAAAAGGCAGTGGGCATTATCAAAACTGTATTTAAAAAAGCAAACGAGGAAAACAAGAAACCTGTGGTAGCCCTTCTTGAATATAGAAATAGTCCCATTACAGGTTTAGGTTTATCACCTGCACAATTGCTATTTAACCGCAGGTTAAGAACTACAGTACTGTGCAAATTAATTGGGACAAGCTCAAAACTTTTCACAAATGTTGTTTAATTGATATAGGTTAACTTACATGCACGGTATAACAATCTAATACGAAATATGCCCTCCTCTAGCTTGAATGAGATCTTGTACACGGTTTGGCATGGATTCCACTAAATTAGAACATAAATTTTTGATCTCGTCATCACCAAACCAAACTTTTATAACATTCTCAATCATTGTTTTCTTTGATGAGCAGTTCATTTTACTCACACGTCTCTTTACAATGCTCCACAAATTTTCGATGGGATTTACATCAGGAGAATTACCAGGCCAATCCAAAACCGTTAATTTCTGTGCTTGAAAAAAATTCTTTGTTAGCTTAGAAGAATGGCATGGAGCAAGATCTTGTTGAAAGATACCAACACCACCAGCGAACGTTTGCATCATAGGCACAATTTTTCTTTCTATTATAGAAATGTATATTTTAGAGTTCATCATCCCTTCAACTAGTACTAAGCTGTCAGGTCCTCCAGAAGTAAAATAACCCCACAAAACATCTGTTTCTGAGGGTGCTTAACTGTTTGAATAAGATGTTGTTCTCTAATGGGTTCTCCATCACTTAGCCTGACAAATCTTGGTCGAAACCCTTGCACAATAAAATGCGTTTCGTCGCTGATAAAAACCTTCTTCCAGTCTTGTGCAGTCCAGGATAGATATTTCCTGGCCCAGTCCATACGTTTTCTCTTTATTGCAGGTGTTAGTAACTGTTTTTTGATTGGTGTTCTTGCAAATCACCCAGATTCAATAAGCCTTCGTCGAATTGTTGATGAATCCACGCTCACACCAGTAGCTAATAATTCTCTCTGAAGATGTGTACTTGTTTTGCTAGGATGCATTTTACTATTTCGTGCAAGAAATTTGTCTGTTCGAGGTGTGGTCTTGCGTTTGCGTCCACATTTCCCCTTCGTTTTGGAGACACTGTCCCAAAATTCTTTTGCAGATTAACAATCCTAGAAACACTGGATTTTCCAACTCCAACTGCTGTAGCAATATCCCTCACAGTCATAGAAGTATGCTGACTAAGGGTAACAATTGTAGTCCTTTTCCTGGGAGTGATATACTTTTTTTTAAATACACGTCAGAAGCAGACAATTCACACAATCGACCACTTCTTACAGCAACTGAAGCGCAACTGAAGGGAAATTCTTTTTAAATATCATGATCATGTGGTCAAACCGTTTTAGATTAGTTAAGGGAAGTCGCGCGTTGTAAGAAAATGCAGTTGAAACCGGTTTGAGGCAGAAAATCAATGAGGAAAGAACAATTTTCTTAAAAAATGTGTTTGTCCCAATTAATTTGCACAGTACTGTAAATTACCAGTTACGAGAAAATTGCTAAATGCTAAAATAGCAAAAGATATTGTTCCTAAACTTAAACAGCGACAGAACAGACAAAAGTTTTATTATGATAGGAATTTAGCATTCCTATTTATGATAGGAATGCTAAAGAACTTAAACCACTAAACCCTGGAGATAAAGTATTTGTACAAAATATTAAAAGTAAAACTTGGGTACCTGCCATAATTCTGTCAAAGTCTAACAATCCTAGGTCTTATAAAATCAAAACAGGTTCAGGCAGTATTTATTACAGAAACAGAAAATATTTAATTCTGTCAACAGTAGATAAACCTGTTAATGAAAGTGTAGATTATGATTTTGATGTTGAAAACCATACTGAAGATCTTCATAACCATAATCAGGACAATTGTACAAATGACTGTTCATCAAATAGTAACACTAATCAAACTCCAATGAATATTATTGTTAATGGTAATTATAAAACAAAATCTGGACGTATAATTAAGCGTCCTGCTTATTTAAATGAATATACTGAATAAAAGGGAGGATGTGACATATTGTATTAACTCCATGTACTGTACTACTAACTCCATGTGTTGTACAGTCGGCTGCAAAATTATTCGAGCACTAGCAATAATCCTTGCCAAAAAAAAGTACACTTAATACAGCTTTGTTAAATAAATCCTTGTCGAGTCATGTTCTTAATCAGTCTAAGAACATGATTCGACAAGGATTTACTTAGCAAAACAGTCTTAAGTGTACTTTTTAAACATAGGAATTATTGGCTAGTGCTCGAATAATTTTGCAGCCGACTGTATGTAATCACAAACTCCATGTACCTAACATTTGGATTTGGCAACATCAGTTTAGGTAATGGTGGATCGCCGAAAGTTGCTGGTGCTTGGCAGCTAATATGTTGTTCATGTTAACCATGTCTTTATTTATGGAATAACTTAATAAATATTTAATCTGGAAAGCTGTTGTGCTTCGTTTAAAATGATAAGAAGACAAAACAGCTGGATCTATTTTTTTCCCAATTGCTTATTACTTTGTTACTGATTTTTTTCTTCATATACTACATTCATTTTAAATAAATAACATGATACAGTTAATTGAATACAACACACAAGCATCAAGCAATAGCCAATTAGCCTTGAATTAAAGCATTGTAGCCTGAAAGAAGAGAAACATTAATAACATTTTTAATAGCAAAATTTTAAATTTGCTGCTTATTAACAGCTAATATTGAATTTAACTACACTCATGTCCAAAATTATCTTTACATGCATAAATTCACGTATTTCTCAGAAGCTGTGAACTATGATCTTGTGTTTGGAATGTTATATAACACTGTGACACATAAATAACAAAGGAAAAAAATAAGGGCATTGCATATAATATAAAATTGTAGCATGATACATTAAAAATGGTTCTTAAATGTGACAAAGAGAGCTCAGAAAGAAATGAATAACGCAAAGCAGAATTAAGCCTTACGAATTTAATATGGAATATGATCTCCCCTGAATTGTACTCTGGCAATAACGTTGTTAACCACAGTTTTGGGAATTAAGCTCCACTCTTCAAGTAATGCCGTCTTCAGAGCATTTACATTTCTAAGAGGAGGATATCTACGCGCAATTGCTCATCCAAGGTAGTCCCATAAGTTTTCTATTGGATTAAGATCAGGAGACTTTGCTGGCCACGGTATTCGCTCAATGCCTTCACTTTCAAGGAATTCGTCAACGAGCTTTGCTCGATGTGAACGAGCATTATTGTCCATAAATAAAAAGTCAGATCCATATGCACCTCTGAAAAGTCTGACATAAGGCTCTAGGACTTCATCCCGATACATCTCGCCGGTCACAGATCCACTGTCGAAAACATGTAGGGGCGTACGTCCATTGACCATTATTCCCCTCCATACCATCACGCCTGTACTACCAAAACGGTCATGTTCCATTATGTTTGAGGGATAATTTCGTGTTCCTGACTCCCTCCATATGTGAACACGTTTATAATCACCTGTAAAACTAAACCTCGACTCATCAGTAAACAGAACATGGGACCATTGGTGTTGACTCCAGTTCTGATGCTCTTTGCAATAATTAAGCGATCCCTCCTCTGTTGTGAAGACAGTGAAACACATACCCTTGGCTTTCTGGCCTAAACGCCTCTTTCATTAAGCCTTCTGTATATCGTTTGCCGTGATACAGCAGTTCCAGTGGCGGCTACAAGCTCTGAAATTAACTGCGAGAAGTAGATTTCTTGTTACGACAGGCAATTAGTGCCAAATATCGATCTTCAGAAGCAGTTGTCATTCGTTTACGACCTTGTCCAGGCCTTCTTACGACAATTCCATCGTTTCGAAACTGTTTCCATAATGTAGAGACTGTCTGTTTTGAAATATTCAGATATCTGGCTACTTCCGTGATAGGCTTCCCTGCTTCTAAACGACCGATGAGTGGCCACTTCATAGATTCTTCCAAATGATACTTCGAAGCCATAGCAAACCGATTTGAGTCCTTACACACTAAAATCAAACGCTATATCGCAGAGATTCACTAAGTTATTCACTTTGCGCAAAGCGCTTGATTCAGCGTCGGATGACGTAAGCCTAGATTTGCATATCACAGAATCGTTTGATTACTTTTAATTGGATAATGCTAATTACGCTTGTTGTTCACACATTGTCTGCAAAAATGGATGACATTGATTGGATATTTCATTGAATATCATTAGTTTTGGATATGTAAAGATAATTCTGGTTGGTTGGTTGGTTGGTGTCTTTTTATGGCGCAAAGTCCCAAGAAGGACATACTGCGCCAAACAGAGAAGTTAAATAAAAAATATCCAAAGGTAAGCACACGGATGGGGGGAGAACCCCCATCCACAAAGTCAAGAAAAAAGATACATTACAAAATTAATGCAGTTACATAACAATTAAAACCAAACAGCACAAGATGAAAAATAGAGTAAAATCAAATTTCACAATAAATACCCGAGTGTTTAAAAAAATTTATAAGTTCTGAATGAGGATTGCTACACAGAAGGCTTGTCAAATTTGGTGAGGATGATTTAAAAAACTGCCGATAAAGATGACGGAGACAAGGACAGTCGCTCAGGATATGGCGAATGGTAAGTTGACTAAAGTGACATTTGGGACAAGAAGGTTCACTTTCCCCTAGGAGTAAATGCCGGTGTTGTAAGTCGTGAATGCCCAATTCTAAGTCTAGTAATAATAACATCATGCTTTCGTGGAGTTAATGTAGGCCATATTTCAATGTTTGATTTAATCCCCTGTAATTTATTATTAATTTCACATTCCCACTCTCGTTGCCAGATATTTCTTAAAGAACTTCTTAGTACAAGTTTTATATCTTCATATGGAATTGGACATTCAAGAGGAGTCAAACCCTGCTTTGCAGCTCTATCTGCAGCTTCATTACCTTTAATGCCAACGTGAGAAAGAACCCAGCAAAATAAAATTTTGTATACCTTTCTAAGAAGTTCGTTATGAATTTTTAAAACTGAAGTAAAAGAGGTAGAGCAAGAGCTAGAAGTCAAGGAATCCAAGACACTCTGTGAGTCAGTATAGATGATGAATTTTCTATGACTATGGGAGGAAATGAGTTTGAGAGCAACATCAACAGCAATGAACTCTGCAGAAAAAATGGAAAATGTACTAGGGAGGCGATAGCTAATAACAGTGTTATCCAGAACGACACCGCAGCCAACAAGTCCGCTCATTTTTGACCCATCTGTATAAATATCAATGTAGTCATTGTATGTGTTGCGATGATATGCGAAAAGTGTCCGAAAAACGGTTGCATCAGTACTGGATTTGTTGAAACCATTGAACAGGTGTATGCAAGTGACAGTCTTGGAATGCCAAGGAGTCATATATGAAAAGGAGCGAGGGCGAACATTAATGTCCCTGAGTGATGTACCGGAAAGAATGTTTTTTACTCTCAGTCCAAATGGTGGAATGCAAGAAGGGCGATTTTGAAAAAGAGAATGATCTATGCTGCCAATATGAGGTTGAAGTGGGTGATGAGAATGAGAAAGTACGCGATAATACAACTCCAAGAAGAGCTTTTGTCTGATGTTAGTGAGGGAAGGTTCCACACAGTCAACATATAAACTCTGAACGGGAGATGTACGGAAAGCACCAAAACAAATTCTGAGAGCAGAATGGTGCACCATGTCAAGTTTTTTCAGATAAGATACACAAGTAGAGCCATAAACTTAGCATGCATAATCTAACTTGGAGCGTATAAGAGCACGGTAAATTTTCAGGAGAGATATACGATCAGCACCCCAGGAAGTGTTTGAAGGAACTTTTAAAATATTTAATGATTTATCACATTTTGTCCGTAAATATAAAATATGTAGAATAAAAGTAAGTTTTTTATCAAAAAGAACACCCAAAAAACGAGCTGTGTCAACAACAGAAATTTTGTTTCCATTCATAAAAATCTCTGTGTCAGGATGAAGACCACGTTTACGACAAAAATGCACACACTGTGTTTTGTCATTAGAAATCGTAAAGCCATTTTCTTTTGTCCATTTTGTAATACGATTTATAGCAAGTTGTAATTGACGTTCAATAAAACGCATGTCGTTTCCCTTGCAAGAAATTTGTAGGTCGTCAACATAAAGACTGCCCTGTACATTAGGTGGCAACTGTTTTAGAATATCATTAATTTTTAATAAGAAAAGTGTAACACTCAAGACACTGCCTTGAGGTACACCTTCTTCCTGAAAATAAAAATCTGAGTAAGTTGAACGAATGAACACGGAAAAGTCTGACATTTAGAAAGTTTTGAATAAAAATAGGAAGGTTTCCTCTAAAATCCAAATTAAAAAGATCTCTTAAAATACCGTAATGCCAGGTTTTGCCATATGCTTTTTCGATATCAAAGAAAACTAACACCAGATGGCTACGTCTAACAATAGAATTACGAATATTCGTCTCTAATAAAAGAATATTGTCGATTGTCGAACGACCTTTACGAAATCCACTTTGCCATGGTGAAATTAAATTATTCTTCTCTAACATAAAAACAAGCCGGTTGTTGATCATTTTCTCTAAAAGTTTACACAGGCAGCTAGTTAAGGCGATTGGTCGATAGTTCTTTGGATCAGATGCATTTTTACCAGGTTTGGGAAATGGTATAACGATAGCATCGCGCCAGGCAATAGGAAAAACATGCTCCTACCAGATTCTATTATAAAGTTTAAGCAGATTTTTAAGGGAATATCTGGATAAGTATTTAATCATGGTGTATGTTATGCCATCAGGCCCAGGAGCAGAGGAGTGAGTATTCTTCAGACTATTGGTTAATTCATTTTCAATAAAAGGCTTATTGTAATCTTCAAAAGAGTTTGAATTAAAGTTGATAATAGAGCGTTCAGTTCTATTTTTATATGAAAGAAATGGTTCAGAATAGGAATTTGAGTTTGATGTACTAGAGAAACAACTGCCAATGGAATTTGCAATATTTTTCATAGAGGTAATAGTCTGACCATTAAGTTTAAGGAATGAAATACTGTGATTAGTTTGAATTCCCATTGTTTTTCTGACACGCAGCCATAGTTGTTTACTGCTAATGTTTGATGTTATACTGGATACATAGCTGATCCAAGACTCCCTTTCAGCCCAATCAGCTTTTTCATAAATAAAATGAGGATTATGTGTAAGAGAGTAATTAAAACCATAAAGAGTTAAGAATAATGGGAAGTGGTCACTATTGTGTAAGTCATTGCTGATAAAGAAATTAAGATATGGGTAAAGAATAGGTGAGCAGATGGCAAGGTCAATTGCATGGAATGTTCTGGAAGGTTCATGGAAATAAGTATTGTCACCATTGTTTAAAATACATAAATTATTGTCAGTAACAAAGTCTTCAATAGTTTGGCCACGTATATTTATGTCAGGACTACCCCAAAGTGGATTATGACCATTAAAATCTCCAAGAATGATAAACGGGGTTGGCAGTTGCAGAATAAGTTCTTGGTGTTGAAGAGGCATGTTTGGTGGTAAGTAGATTGTGCATAAAGTTACTAAGAAGTGAATCTGAATTTGGACAGCAACGGCTTGGATATTAGTGTTTAATGGAATACTGGAGTGTGGAACACTGTTACAGATAAGAAAAGCAACACCACCAGTAGCCCTGTTATTCTGGTGGAAATCCTTCCTGAAGCAGTTGTACCCGCGAATATTCACAATATCACTTTTTTTTTAAGTATGTCTCTTGAAAAGCGATGCAAATAGGTCGATGATCAAAGACAATATCTTTTATTTCATCCCGTTTGTTATTAAAACCTCTACAGTTCCAAGAAATGAAGTTAGTCATTTTAATTATTTTTAGATAAAAGTATCTACGTTATTATCTTCAGAAGCGGTCGACATATTATCCTCATCTGAAGGGTAGATTTTAAGAGTGTCATCTTGTTTTGCAGAATCAGATTTCTTTGTTTTTTTTAAGTTCGTCGTAGGCTTTGTTACAAGTTTTTTCTTTTTGAGTAAATTAGCAGTAGTAAGCTTTTTTGAGATAGGGTGTAGTTTCTTATCAGGCTGTACAGAAGTTGTATTTTGAAAAGAGTTCTTAATAGTAGTGTTAGTGGAAGATGCTTGTGAAGAGGAAGAAGCCTGATTAGGGTTAACTGGAGCTTTTTGAGTAAACAGTTTTAACAGTTTTATCAGATAGGTAACAGGTAGGATTTTCAGTTTGGGTGCCTATTGTTTGATATGATTTCTGAGTTTTGCTTGCAGTGGCAGCGGCATAAGATTTACCTATAGTTGGGGTTCTAGAATCGACCATTTTTTTTGCTTCAGGATAAGGAATATTTTGTTTTGTACGGATCGTTTGAATTTCTTTTTCATATTTAAACTTTTCACAGGCTTTAGAATAGGCAGGGTGATCATTTTTGCAGTTTATACATAAGACAGGTGCTTCACAGTTTTTATCATCATGGCCCATAGCACTGCAACGTGCACAAGTAAGGTTCCAAGATTGTTTTGAATGGCCAAATCGTTGACAGTTATAGCAACGCAGTGGATTTGGGATGTAAGGTCTTATAGGGCAGTCAAGGTAGCCAGCTTTGAATGAACGTGGGAGTTTAGGTGAGTCTATTGTAAGAATAATATGTTTAGTAGGTACTAGTTTGTTGTCTCTATAGATATTAATGCGACGAACAGCAATGACATTTTGTGATTTTAAATTTTCTAGTATTTCACTTTCTGGGATACATTGGAGATCTGATTCTGAAATGACTCCACGGCTAGTATTTAGGCTTCTGTGAGCAGTAACAGTAACAGGCATAAAGTACATTTTTTTAAATTTTTTGCTTGCTTATTGTTCTCAAGTTCGATCAGTAATTCTCCTGTTTTAAGTTTTTTTACAGATTTAGGTTCGCCTACGATGGACTGTACAGCCTTTTGAATTAAAAATGGAGAAGTTTTTTGAAAAATCTCCTTCATTTCGCTTTACTACAAAGAATCTGGCTTCACAACTTACAAAATCATTATTTTCATTCAGCGTTGAAGAGAATTCATCACATCTGTCGCCCCAAGATTTCGCTTGTGTATTATTAGCTTGGCCCGAGCCAGTCGCATTATCCGAAATTCCTAAATTTGTCGCCATAATCAGAATAAAAGAGAAAAGGTCGAGGGTTTCCTTAGTCCCACAAGTCAGCCCGTTTCTTGAACAGACGGAAAAGCAAGGGTTTTCAGAATCGTTCCCTGGGACACCCGTAACCACTCACCAGCTACCAGATTAGTGACCCAGCTCAGGAATCACATGTGGTAGTCGTGTTAGTCCGGTGTTTCTCGTTCGAGTAGTCACCGTTGTCTCATCTTCACCAAGGGCACCAGTCTCCCAGTGTGCTCCCAAGGCTAGACTACCGTGAGAACCTCACCAAATCGCCAACCCAATAACCAGCGCCACATCTACACCGATTTCAGCTTGGTTAATATTTTAGAAATTATGTATGTTTAGTATAACCAACAAGAACAAGACCAAAAAATAAAGGTGAGTAAAAACAAACAAGGTAAGTAGAAACCAAAAAGGTGAGTAAAACAAGATAAGTAGTTTCATTTTTTTGTAAATTTTTCAATTTTTTTATTTTTTTTCTTCAATTTTTCTTTTTTTCCGCAAGAACAACAAACAAGAACAAGTACCAAGAGCTTATTGGCAGTAAAAACCAAAAATACAACAAGGACAAAAGAGCAAGAAAAAAAACCAAAAAATGAAAGAAATAAAAGAGAGGAAGGTAAAATATATTTAAAAAAAGAAGAAGAAGAAGAAGAAAAAGATCACTCGGGCCCGGGGTGCGTGACTCCCCCTGAATACCTGAAGAAGGTACCCCCCTGGGGGCAAATATAATTCTGGACATGAGTGTATAATTAAATAGCTTCAGCTATTAATTATACATATGTATTATTGTTTGATAAAATATTTTTATTTTTCAAAACACAATTACAGCACTAGTAAAGAAAACATGTGGCTTGTATATGTTCAACTATAAATATATATCATAAATAAAAAAATGACTCATCAGACAGATACAGTTAAATGTGGTAGCAGTTATTTACAATAAGAATATTTAAACAACTCGATAAAAATTAATATATATGAAAATGATGATTTTTAAGATTTTTTTGTACAGTTACCAACTAATGATAGAAATATTCCTTCTATTTTTATAAAAAATCAAGTCATCATTTAAATATCTGTTCTAATTTTTTCAAGTTAATATTGGAGCAATGTAATTTTTTTTTATAAGTTTTAATTTGATGTTCCAAATTGGGAACGTTGGCCTGTAAAAAGGTAAAATAAGCCTAAAATTTATAAACTATATAAATGTTACAATTATAATTTTCTGCATAATCCATAATATTACAAAAAAGTGAACATACAAAACCATTGTATCTCTATTTCTATACTTGACATATATCTTCAAATGAGAGCTTTTAGTATCTTTTCCAAGAAACATAAAAACATATTGCACCACAAAACTGACGTTAAAAAGTATATATATACAAAACTTTGAATAAACACCATAAAACGCTTTCATTCACAAAAATTGTTTTGGGTCGGAAGAAAACAGGATCTTTGTCAAGCGAACAAAGTAGGCATGAGTGCTGCAAACAAACACTCATGCCTACTTTATTCGCCTGACGAAGGGTCATATTTTGTTAACAGGATTATTTTTTTTTTCTTTTACCTTAAATTCTGTTTCCACCTTCAGAAAATTCAAAACCGTACTACTACTCATTTTCACATTTTCTAACATTTTATTCAGCTAAAAATTACATTTAAATATTTTTGTTTTTTAAACTCAAAAGTGAAACAGTAATTTTTTAAAAAGTAATACAAATTGAACGGTTATAGATTTTCACAACATGAATACATAATTAAAAAATGCATTAAGCAATGAGTAATTATAGACACAAATTTCCCCATAGAATAACATGAATTCGGCTTCTGGTCAGCAACTGACTTTCTGATTACTAACTCCGCATTTCCTACATAATATCCATTGGCATGTAAGGATAATTTTTTTATACCAACTACATGAAAAACGACAGAGCTGAGAATTTAACTCGGGTACTTAAACAGATATTATATGGGAAATGCTGAGCTGGTATCTGACAGGGTAGCTCAGCGATACACAATAAGCTGAGTGCTCGATTTCAGTTCCCAGCTCTGGCCTTTTTCACGTAGTTGGTATAAAAAATTCAATCTTATACTCAAATTTCTCTAAATAAATCATGGTTCATGAATGATTTAAGTAAAGATTACAGGGCCTATCAGAGTTGTGCCATCATTAATCTTTATATGTTTACCCGTTAAATCTGCATTTGCAAATACAGTGACATTGCCAACAGATGTCATATGGGAAATGCCGAGTTGATAATCAGCCAAGGTGGCTCAGTGGTAGACCATCTGCACTATAAGTGGAGTGCTCGAGTTTGATTCGCAGCTTGGATATTTTTTACATAGATTGTACAAAAAAAATTCAACCTTACACTTCCGTTTCATTAAATAACTATTCACAGGTCATGAATGATATTTCTAAGTAAAAATTACATGGTCTATCAAATTTGTGTCACGATTAATTTTACACTGAAGCATCAGCAGGAAACATTTGTTGCCTGATTACCGATTTATAGATGTTCCGAAAACGAATCGAAATAGTCGATCAATCATAACATTAAAAAAAAAATACTTTTTTAAAATGCATACTACCTTAATCCCTAATACAACTGAACCTTGTTAACGTGAATCCCGAGAGGGAAAAAAATGTTCATGCTATCAATAACCAATCTTCGTTTTAATGGGGATGGTGGAAATAGTTCATGTTAAAAATAATTCAAGTTAATAAGGTTTGACTGTATATACCTAATGCTCGAAAACATTACTTATAAACAATCTCTTTTTACTTTCTTAAACAATGTATAAGAAAGTACTGTAATCCTGATTTGCAAAATGGATTTTATATCTGACACTAGCGAGCTTCGCCCACTAGCGGGTCAGTATTTTTAAATGAATCACGAAAATGAATGAATTCTCAAAATTGCATCTTATCACTCATTAACATTACTCTTAAGAAAAGAAAAAAATCAATTGTGATAGGGTAAAAACTAACACCGGGTCCCCACTGCCTTCGGCAGCATAGATCCGTGCGCTGCACGCGAATATTCCCTCACCATTCTTATGATTTCTCAAATTTTCATATTATTACTCATAAATTTCATTCTTAAGAAAAGGAATTTAAAAAAAAAGTCATTTAGCATCGGGTAAAAACTCAAAAAAGTCGGACCGGATCCCCACTGCCTTTGGCAGCGCTGTCCTGCCGCCAACCCTCGGCCCGCGAGGGAACTACCGATATTTAAAGTTTGACAACTTTTGTTAACACATTAAAATTTAATAAATCCATTCTGACTTTTCGAAGCGGAAATATATTTCAACACTTATGATAGATAAAGAATCACACAGTTGTAATGAAATATTAATGATTCTTTTTATTGTACTTCTTAATATATGCGTAAAAAACATTTTTTAATGAAACTATTCTTAATTTGAGAATGGAAATAATTTAAATTAATATATTTTGTTTCGAATCTTCACCTTGCCCTCCCCGAAAAAAGGATATACGTGTACAGGATTCATACACACACAAACGTACACATACACATGTATACATATGGTGCGGTCCACCTGAATAAAATAGATTTCCAATGCGGCCCACCAAGTGTTTTGGGTTGGTCAGGCCGGCGATATAGTATAATGTAGCATGTATTTTTAATATAAATTAATAAAAAGTACAGCATAATGTGTATATTTTTAGTATTTTTATGTTGTATATCCTTTATTTATATTTCAGCGCTTATTTCATTAAATTACTTTTAAAAATCCTATTAATGCATTAGTAGTCGCATATCGGTCTGCCGCACATTGATTATAAATTTCCCAAACAGATCACCCCTTAAAAATAAAGTAAGGAAATTCTGTGTAACTAACCTTGAGTGGATTTTCTCTAACACAGTCTGTCTTCAAGTCATTCCTGATATTTTTTGAGCAGTTAAAAACATTTTACTTCTCAAATCGGTATTTGACAGCGACGCTACTATTAACGTTGATTATTTTTTCCCCAATTCTAGTTTTTCAGAAAGGTTAGAGGAAAGGTTTTGCGTGAATTAAAGGCAGCTCATGTTTCACTTCTGGCTTTCCCCTAATACTAAACAACAGCGGGGGAATAGACCGGCATGTGACTACTAGCGTTATAAAAAAGGACGCAACTACTGTCATGCAGTGGTCACCAGAAAAAATTCCAAGGGGGGCACAACCTGAAAAAAATATTATTTTAAATAAAATTCTAAAAGCATAGTTTTAAAGTTAAAGAAAAAAATGCTTATTAGAATTTTCCAGTGGGAGGCAAGTGCCCCCCCCCCCCCCTCCCTGCCTCATTGTCCCGACGCCCATGCTCTCGTGTTAACTTGAACAAGAAGAGTGTCACCCATATTTAAGTGACGCGGTGCCCGCGAAAGCATAGCCGTCACCAGGGACCGATTTACTCATTTGGAGGCCCAGGGCACACATGTTCAACGGGCCCTTTTCCTCATATTTTAATGTTACAAAAAAAAAAAAAGAAAAAAAAAAGCATATTTTTTATTCGCGAGTCTAAAAATTCTCTCCACTTTTCATTTTATTGGTGCGTGTTTCGGATTTAGTTAGCCTGTAAAAGTTTGGAATGCAATACCAGTAGTACGCAGTTTTATTTGCGTTTAGCGAAAATATTGCAATTTTTTCAATGAACTGATAGTTTCCTTGAAAGATCATACCAATGATTTATATAACAGTGCAGTAATACCTTCATCCATTGACGAAAAAAGCAAAAAACAACGATCGCTATAGCAAAATTTGAAAAATTTTGATTTTAAGTATATTTTTTAAATGTATGTTGCAATTTCTTGGAGGCCCCCTCAGTGTCAGGGCCCAGGGCACATGCCCCTAATGCCCTGCCTTAAATCAGGCACTGGCCGTCACCCATATCCGGATGTCACGGGGACGAACATGTTAAACTTTATTAACTCAAATACCTCCACATTACCCTATTTCCACAAACGAAATTTACTGCTGTCTGCAAGTGCTTCCTAAGACTACTATATAACAGGCTGAATCATTCGCCGCCATTTTCCCGTCATTTCTAAACCTAAGATTACTATATAATAGTCTTATGTAGTCTAATATAATAGTTTTATATTGTAGTCCGTCATTGCTAAACCTAAGACAACTATATAATAGTCATATAAAGTCTCATATAATAGTGTTATAAGGTAGTCTTAGGTTTAGCAGTGACGGACTTGACGTACAAATGGCGGCGAATGATTCAGCCTGTTATATAGTAGTCTTAGTGCTTCCATATCTTTACTATATAACTAATGACGTAATAATCCTAAAGAAGGAAAATGGATATTTGCCTATAATTATGAATGATAGTAAAGTACCGCTCTATGAAGTCGCCAAAAAAGACAACAGAAAGAAAGTACCAACACCAAATGGAATATCCCTACTGGTAACTTTTTTACCGCCACATTTTCAAAACAAGCTGCATTCATTTCTTATTAGTCACATCTTTTTCCTAATACATCAAAAATGGATGAGAAATCAAAATCAATAAAAATTTGGGATTTGCCTGCACAGAGGAAGAATCTGTCAGTTTATTTCAAGTGAAAGACATATAGCCTAAAATTACTTCTTGTGCAAAAAAAATTCTTAGAACTAGCATTTATTAAAATTTTTTTATATGTAAACTGTGTGTTGTCATCAATCAAGTTTGCCTGGCGAGATTTGCAGCATTATTAACATTTTTGTTTGGTGAGATTTGCACCAGTGAAATGGAAAAGTACTGATAATAATAAACATTAATTTATTTTTTAAAAAATAATTAAGTAATGTATCATTTTTCCCTAGTCATTAACTAATGTGAAAGAGCCTGACAGTTTATCGAAAATTAAATCAATTTACAAAAGCTTTATAAGCTTTTAATTTTTGAAAATTACCTACTTAACAATTAAAATAAATGCTAGTTTTCATGTACTATGCAAATATAATAACTTTAGAATTTTTTTTAATAAATACTTAAAATATGGATTAAATGTTAGATTAGTTGACGTATACATAACGTTTCTGAAGCTAAAAATATAAAAGATACAAATCTATTAATATTTCTAAACTAAGTTTAAAAAAAGCTGCATGTAAACAATCTAAAAAAAAAAAAAAAAAAAGTTCAACTAATTTTTTTAAAAAACAAAAACTGCATTAAACTTCATATATAAGTGTGAATATCCTTTTATTTTTTATTTTACCTCCTTCTGATAATACACAGGGAGAGACATTTCCAGGAAAACAATTACATTTCAACATTTCGGTATTTTTAATCACAGATACGTTAATAAATAAATATAAAGAAAAACACAAGCATATGCTAGGTCACATGTTTCTCTCTAGCCAATCAATACGGCTTATCTTTAAAATAATCGATGTACTGGAAACCGGAAATCACAAACTTGCGATCAGTCATCGTCATTTGTGAGCGACTGAAATTGTTCCGTTTGGAATGAAACTTTCTTGGCGATCACAAATTTCGGATTTGTGATCACTCGATTGCGAGCGAGCGAGCGTTGCAGTCTGGATGTAACTGCAGGTCCCTGAGCGCTGCTGAAGGGTTACTTTGGCCGTGTTCACGATATCTCCTCGATCTCCACAACTCCCCGAGTAGTTGACGTCACAAATCACCAAACTGATCTACTACTCGTGGAGATGATTCTTGAACGCCTTTTCGGTCTGTTCATTTGGGTAGAAACATGGCGGCCGGTGGCTGAACTTAACTGACTCTTTTATAAATGATTTTTGATATCGCTTTTAAATGATATTATAACGAATAATGGAGATATATTTTCAAGTTTAAAATTACAGTAAAAGAAACTGTACTTGGTGAAAAGAGTGTGAAAAGAAGAAATTTAACGAAATTGAAGGATATATTGAAAATATAAAAATATCATTCCTAGACTGTCAAATTTTCAGCTCCAAAATTATTTCGGTGGAATTCAGTTTTACAACTGAACATATTTAAAAGTTATTTCCATTTAGATAAAAGCTGAATATTAAGATTTTATACAATATATGAACTGAGTTTTGAAAATATTTAATTTTTCGAAAATAGTTCTGTTATTTTTTATTTTACGTAATTATTGTTTTCTGTGAAAAGATTTTTTTTTTCCTGTGAGCTTTACATGAGCATATCAATAAATATTGAATACTGCATACTTTTATTTTATACCTGTGCTGTGTTCTACACCCGAGAAGAATTTATACTAATGTTGTGATGGAAATGCCAAGTGAATTGTTCTTCTGTGTTTGGTTTTATTTATATTGCCATGCAGTAGAGCAATTCTCTTAGATACAACCTTTCTCTCTTTATAAAGATAAACTGGAGTTCATAGGTATGTATTAACTTTATGTAAGATTTTAAATACTATTACAAAAAAAAGGAGCAGGGTCATGTCTCCCCCTCTTTTTTTTTCCTTTATAGCATGTTTGAATTAACTTAGAGGAAATATTTTAAGAAAAATTTGTGATTGTTTAAATAAAATATTTTTTTATATTGTTTCGTATTTAACTTAATAAGTATTTAAATAGTTAATTTCTTACTGTAACATTCATTCAAATGTACATAAACCCTTTACAATTCTAATCATGCTGCTAATATCGTAGAGAACTTTGACTAATATCGTTTTAATACTTTCAAAGTTGTAGTAGTATTCATCACTTTAGTTTATCACTATCTATATCTACACTTCCATTTCTGTAAATATATTGAAATGCCTTAAAATTAATGTATGTTATTTAGGTTTATCCATGAGACAGAATTTAGCGATACTGTATCACTGTCACAGAAAAGAAATTTTCGCTTGCAGAAAGATTTATTGATAATAATTACAGATATTCTCATATTTCAATAGAAAATAGATTTGTCGTGTTACATTTAAGAATTCTACAGCATATTAATAATGTTAATATCTATGCAATTAGAAATTGTCATCTTGCAGAAAAGGATTGCATGAATGAAGCTAGTCACAGAAAGCATAAAAATATTCTGCCACATGGAGGTTTTTACCCACACAACACAATTCATCCCGGTTACGTTGATATTACGTAATCGGGATCAAATATTACGTCCCATTACGTTGAAATTTGCTATCTGCTTTGGTCGATTTTTAGTTGAAATGTCACAAGCAAAGTTGTAACATGGCCCTAAATAAGACTTAGTTGGTACGTAATATAAACCAACTTGTTATGTAAGACATCCACAGTTTGTCCAGTTCATGTAAAATCAACCAAATTTGGATGTAAATGCAACAATGTGTTTTCAGCCATTTCATGTAATATCAACTAGATTTGGATGTAAAATATACATCCAGATCTCATCTAAATCATGTAAAATCAACCAAAATTGAATATGGAATATACATCTAGATTTCATCCAGGTTTCATAGAAGTTACATAAAATCAGCATAACTGATGCATTTTTCTTTTTTTTTCTTTCTCTTTTAAGAATTTTAATGCACTTATTTTAAATAGGGGAACCAAAAGCATTGACCTTGTTTATTATAATGCAGAGATTAATTTTAAACATAAATAATGTGATATTGATTTTCAATATCAGGATTTAAAAATATATGCTTAAAATCAATAACCTGTATATTTTTGTCCAAAATTAATATTTGCGTAATAAAAAGCAAGGCCAATGCTTTTGGCTTCCCTGTTTAAAATAAGTACATTAAAATGCTTAAAAGAGAAAGAAAAAAAAAGAAAAATGCATCAGTTATGCTGATTTTACGTAACTTCTATAAAACTTGGATGAAATCTAAATGTATATTCCGTATCCAATTTTGGTAGATTTTAATGGAATTCATTATTCAGGCAGAAAATTTGGCAAGATAGCTTCTTTTTTTTTTCAGATCACACCTGGAACTTTTTCAGATAAAACTTTGTATATCATCTTATTAGAATATGAGACATATTTTACTCATTGCAAAATATTGATTTTTTACAGGTGTCAATTATTATTTTTTCAACTTCCTTGAAAATTTTTAGTTGGTTTCATAAAATTCTGCACCAATTTTTACTTCCTTATACAAAGTATAAGGAATTATAGTAATCCCGTTTTGCGAAATGGATTTTGTATTTCACATTGCTCGAAAACGAATGATCGCTGAATGTTGCCAATTTATGTGTGTAACTACCATGATGTCTAGTTGTATACCTGCAATTGTCGTCTTAACACGAGCTCTCGTTTTAGCGATATAAGCGACTTTACACGATTTTTCGTCACGTCTATACGTATATGTGTGTGTATGTCACATAAGTCAAAAATGGTTGGACGTAGAAAGTTGCGAATTGGTATAGGTTTGTTATAACGTCTAGTTGTGCACCTCCTTTTATGGACTTTGTATGATTTTCCGTTTTGGAGATATTTAGGAAAATTAGGTTCATAATGACCAAAAATACAAAGGTTTTGGCCATAATGTATCAAAAAAGAATAACTCAAAAACTGTTTGGACTCAAAACTGTTTGCAATCGATTTTTAACTGACTTCCTGACTAGCTAGACATTTGAAACTTTCAGAAAAGCTCAGAATACATTGACAATGCATTTTTTAATATTTTTAGCCAACTGTTTCGGATACCTGCTGCCTTCAGCACCGTTTATATCATTCAACAGAAAATTTGTTTAACTATTCCCGACTAGCTAGACATTTGAAACTTTCAGAATAGTTCATAACACAGTGAAAATGCACTTTTCAAATACTTTTAGCCAATTGTTTAAGATACCTGCTGCCTTAGGCAGCGTTACCTGTACAAATCTTGCAATCGATTTTTAACTGACTTCCCCACTAGTTAGACATTTGAAACTTTCAGGATAGCTCGGAACATGCTGACAATGCATTTTTTAAATATTTTTGGCAAATAGTGCCGGGTCACTGCTGCCCTGGGCACCGTTTATAAGGTTCCAATAAAAAATTTAACTAACGTCTCGACTAGCTAGACAATTTAAACTTTCAGAATAGTTCAGAACACTGCGAAAATGCATTTTTTAAATACTTTTAGCCAATTGTTTCGGATCCCTGATGCCTTCAGCAGCGTTACCAGTACAGATATTGCAACTGATTTTTAACTGACTTCCCGACAAGCTAGACATTTGAAGCTTTCAGAAAAGCTCAGAACACGTTGGAAATGCATTTTTATTATTTTTAGCCAACTCTTTCGGATATCTGCTGCTTTCAGCGGCGTGAATATGATTCAACAGAAAATTTATTTAACTAACTTTTCAACCAGCTAGACGTTTGAAACTTTCAGAATAGTTCAGAACACGGGGAAAATGCATTTTCTAAATACTTTTAGAGAACTGTTTCGGGTCCCTGCTGCTTTTGGCAGCGTTTATATAGTTTCAACAGAAAATTTATTTAACTAACTTCTTGAGTAGCTAGATATTTGAAACTTTCAGACTAGTTCAGAACATGGTGAAAATGCATTTTTTAAATACTTTTAGCATATTGTTTCGGATCCCTGATGCCTTCGAGAGTGTTACCAGTACAGATCTTGCAAATGATTTTTAACCAACTTCCCGACTAGCTAAACATTTGGACAAAAAAGCTCAGAAAAGCTCAGAACACGTTGAAAATGCATTTTTTTAATTATTTTTAGCCAACTGTTTTGGATACCTGCTGCCTTCAGCATCGTTTATATGATACAACAGAAAATTTATTTAACTAACTTTTCAACCAGCTAGACATTTGAAACTTTCAGAATAGTTCAGAACATGTTGAAAATGCATTTTTAAATACTTTTAGAGAAATGTTTTAGGTCCCTGCTGCCTTAGGCAGCGTTACAGGTACAAATCTTGCAATCGATTTTTCACTAACTTCCCGACTAGAAACTGACTAGACATTTGAAACTTTCAGAAAAGCTCAGAACACATTGACAATGCATTTTTTAAATATTTTTAGCCAACTGTCTTGGGTCTAATGATAATGCATTTTAACATTATGTATATATTTCTAAAGTTGTATAAGGAAGTCATGTCCACATCAGTTTTTTTCTCTTCCAGAAGTACTTGATCAGTATTGGTGGAATAAAATCTGAAATTAATGTCTTGGGAACTGGAGACAGTATTCAAAACCTAACTATCTATTTCTTGTTGATTTGTAATAGCATGCACTTTTAAAATAAAACTTCTAGACATATTTTCTGAAAATATGTTGATATTTTTGAAGATTACCTGCTATGAAAATTAACAGCATTTATTCTTAATATTAAAAAAGTGAATATATTACAAAATCAAATGTCAAAATATTCTTAAGGTGTTACAATTGTCATATCACAATAATAATTAATTCTTGTTAATTCAATGCTTAACCATTCAATACTTGAAATCTCTAAATTCAGAGGTAAATAAATAACAGAAAGTTTAATTGCAAATTTATTATTATTATTTTTTTTTTTTAAGGGAAAAAAAATATCTGATAAGTGCAGGCTCTAGTAGCAGAAATAGTACAGCATAGCAGAAAGCTCTGCAGATTAATTTAAAAACACAAGAATAAATGTTTGGCTTCAATAAAGTATTTAAATAATCTGGTGCATCACTAACACGACTTTCACTTTCCCTGCATTTTGATATTATAAAAAAAAATTGCATAAGTCTTGAGATAAATAACGTAAGATAATAAAGTCCAATGTAGTTTAAAAATAATTTAAAACTGGTTTAGGAATAGTTATTTGACATATAATTGTATGTGAGCAGGATACCAAAACATCAAGCCCCGCTCAACAGTAGTGCATGCAGTTATTTAAAAAAAAAAAAAAAAAAAAAAAAAACTTATTGACTTCAAACATACCAATCTTGATCAAATTTTTAAGTGGCAACTTAAAACGTACTTCAAAATATCAAATTCGAATTTCATGCAGTTACTTTTTTTTACTTTCTCTTCCCACATAGGTAACGTGTTGTTTATCAGTCAAATTTCTGAAAGAGTGTTTTTGTCATATTTACACGTTATGAGGTCCCCTGAATCCAAAAATCATGTTTTTAGCGGTTAGTCTGAGTGTGCATCTGTTATCAGCGTATCTCAAGAACAAATAGTAGCAGAAAGTCCAAACTTAGTATTCTAAATTCGTATCATATAGGGACGTTACAATAAACTTTTCGTTGAGATCAAACAAATGGTTTGTGTACAAGTACATCCAAGTGAATTCAAATACATTGTCTAAGGGGAAATGTCTGTCAAATACAGTGTAACATCTACAGGCTGACTCAACCAATATATATATATATATATATATATATATATATATATATATATATATAATTTCTTAAAAGCACGCTTTGTGTAGATTGTGGTATGGAAATTACTTATCATTCATTTACAAGGAAAATTAAAGTATTTGGATGAATCATACTTGGAGGAATCATAATTCCTTTTGCGATAAATGCTTTTCAAAGGCGACTAATTTTTAATATAAAGTATTCTTAATAGTGCATATTGATTATAGACAATATACAGGGATACTCAGAATTAAGCAAAATGTTCTTTTCTATTGAATCTAATTAACAGATGTTATTTGTACATTTTACTATGATGCCGGACACTGCACAATTAATTTTTCACACGCATACTGTAAATAAAGTAATTTTTGAAGTTTTATTTTCTGTATTATATCACGTTTTGAAGTGGCCTGGTTATGAAAGTCCAAGTTTTAGCAGTTGATCTGTATGTGTATCTGTCACCGCATGACTTAAAAGTAAATAATTGCAGGAAATTCCAATTTAGCATTTTCAATTTCATATTAAGTTACAGGCAAAAATTTTATAAAGACTGGCAAGTTTGAAGGTAAATTAATAATAGCCTGAATTTTTGAATATAAAATTAATCTAGCTTACATAGATCACCCACTGAGCATTAATCTAACATAAAATTTATGTTTATAAATAACATAGTGTTTTCTTTAATTAACAACTAATGAACATTAATTATCATTCACCTAATTCCTTGTAAATAATTTTGAGCAATATTTTAAATAACATTTTTTGAGCCTTTCTTACGATTTTTGAATTGCTCCAAACTTGTCTTAAAAGTTTATAATAAAAACATTACATCCTTCCAATTTACATTTAACTAATATGGATCACAAATATGTCAAATGGAGACACAGAATCCTAATTAGAAAAATGCATCAATTCCACATTTTACTATTACTAAAAAACATGAAACTTTTATACTGTAATTAATGATAAAACTTAATAGCTTTATTCAGAGCTTATATGTATAGCATTCTTTCCAGATCCAGAACTTCCTCAGTACATGTTTTAGGTGATGTTGACAGTTAAAACCGATTTTTTGTCACTCTCCTTTTTTGATCTCAGTAAATGGCACCACTTTCAGTCTAGCCCAGAACTGGTTCATTACAGATGCAGCTACAAACCGGTTCTAGGCATAGAGTGAATGTGACACCATCCATTGCGATCTGAAGTATTTTGGAGAACTTTTCGAACCAAATATTTTTTTCAGTCTCCATAAATTAGAGCAAAAATCGGTTCAAATGTTCTGTGAAAAGTTTTTATGTAATAGCAGCATAAGTGTACTGTATATACAATTTTCAAATATTTTAAATACCACCATATAAATTTTATCTTTATGAACATATTCATTCTCATTGTTCCAAGTACAGTCGACTGCAAAATTATTCGAGCACTAGCAATAATCCTTGCCAAAAAAAGGTACACTTAATACAGCTTTGTTAAATAAATCCTTGTCGAGTCATGTTCTTAATCAGTTTAAGAACATGATTCGACAAGGATTTACTTAGCAAAACAGTCTTAAGTGTACTTTTTAAAGATAGGAATTATTGGCTAGTGCTCGAATAATTTTGCAGCCGACTGTAAGTTGCATCCCCTTTTGACGCTCAAAGGACTTGACACTCGACTTTTTTTTTTTAGCAGCATTTCATTCCACCTGGCATCCACCAAAGTTGGATCATATTAATTACAGGGAGTTAAATTTCTGATTACCTCCATGGTTTCACATCTTGATGCATAATTATGGTTGTGATGTAAAACTGGAGAGGTAATTACTAATTCAAATCACTGTAAGTAATATGATCCACCTTTTTTGGACGACAGGTTGTATGAATGAAATGCAGCTAAAAAGAAAAAGTCTTGAATCAGGTTTCAATGAAAATCAAAATTAGAAACCCAATTAAACTCAGTGCAATTATTAGATAAAATATAAAAACGGGAGGAAAAAAGGTAAATTTCTTACATATCTTTAAAACACACATATTTTTATCAAAAGTGATTTGCTTACTTCTTTTTTTTTTTTTTTTTTTTTCAATACATCTGTATTTTCTATTTGATTAAACATGTTAATTTTATTTGTGCTTAGTTCTATATGCTAAATTTGTTTTAATTACTACAAACTGTGGACTGTTTGGCAAGATACCATGAAGGAGACTTCTTACCTACCTGTATTGGTTTGAGATTCAAATTTCAAAAAGAATCGAGACATGCAACATGTATTTATACATTTTTATTTAAAAAATTACATAAAATTTCTTTGTTTGGATAGCGAGGCTAATTGCACATTACTTTTTTAATTCAATATGTAATGTTTTCCTCTGTAATAGACAAGTTCTCACAGCACCTGCAGAGAGAGAAAAAAAAAAAAAAAAAAAAAAAAAAAAAAAAAGACATTTAAAAAGGAAAAATAAATAAATAAAAATGACAGTTATGTCCTCCCAAAAACCGAAAAATTATATTCAATAACAATATGCAAGTTGTGGTATTTATAAGAAGCTAATTTTGTATGATTATTTAATTGAAACCAATCAGTTTTCAATTTTCTCATCTACAATCAGTAGTTTGGCAAGATACCATGAAGGAGACTTCTTACCTGCCTGTATTGGTTTGAGATTCAAATTTCAAAAAGAATCGAGACATGCAACATGTATTTATACATTTTTATTTAAAAAATTACATAAAATTTCTTTGTTTGGATAGCGAGGCTAATTGCACATTACTTTTTTAATTCAATATGTAATGTTTTCCTCTGTAATAGACAAGTTCTCACAGCACCTGCAGAGAGAAAAAAAAAAAAAAAAAAAAAAAAGACATTTAAAAAGGAAAAATAAATAAATAAAAACTGACAGTTTTGTCCTCCCAAAAACCGAAAAATTATATTCAATAACAATGCAAGTTGTGGTATTTATAAGAAGCTAATTTTGTATGATTATTTAATTGAAACCAATCAGCTTTCAATTTTCTCATCTACAATCAGTAGTAGATTTTTCAATAATATGAGTAAATCATCATATATAAAAAAGACAGTGTCTGGACCTATGTCTTCAGACAGCATAGCACTAAAATGGTAATAAGGACAGTCATGTGATTCAATACAAAGATGCTTACTGAGATGTCCTAGTGCATTTCGAAGCCCGATTTTTCAAATTTTTGATCATTTTTTTATTAACTGAAATATGATAATAATAACCTTATATTAGCTTTAAATTAGCTGACAAGTGACAAACATATTAATATGTTATTAAAAAAGTTTAAGCATTTTTTTTTCTTTCTTTTTTTTTTTTTTTTTTTTTTTTCACAAATATATTTAAATTAAACGTAACTAATAATAATTATAATAGAACATCATTATAACTTAAAAAATTTTAAACAATTATTGATAAATGTTAATATATATATACTTCATGATGCTAAAAACAAATAGCTCGTAAAGGTTAGTTTTATTATAATATAATTAATTTCTTCTAATTATGTTTTATATTTTTACTGTCAAATTGTAGATAATAAACTGTCAATGATATCACATTTGACTAAATAACACTCTAAACTCTACGAATCAAATTTTCTTTTATAAGCTTTATTTATAGATCTTCCTAGGTGATTTTTTTTAACATGATTTATGCAGATATTATAATGCCATGATCTCTGTCCAAATGTATGGGGAAAAAAATATAAATTATATTAAGAGTTACTAAAAAATAGAAAAAGAAAAGCAGTTCTGCGGACTCTGGAATATATTTTCCTGTAGATTTATTGCCCAGAGGGGACAAGTTTTTACAATGGGTATCTTTCAAAAGAGCTTATCAATACCTTTAGTGTGATATGGCCACCACAAGACTTTCTTCTGTATAGTTTTAATTATGCACAAAAGTCATACAATAGAAATTATTTATTAAATTATTTTCTATATAAATGTAGACGATTTTTATCTGACAGAGTTACATCACTACAGGCAGCGAAGCTCTCAGATGCACATTTTTTTTCCTAATTTATAGCTACTATTATCAATGATTTATATTAATTTCACAATCATTGATTAACAATTAATTTTACAAATACATTGTTAAAAATAACTCATTTTGTAGAGTTATATGAAATTTTGTTTTGTTCATGTTAAAAATTTAAAAAAAATGGGATTACAGCACGACCTGTTGAACAATTGATTCATCTCCAAATCTAATCTGCTCCAGTTTATGTCAGGTTTCAACAAAATACCAAGTTTGGTTACATTTCGTTTGTTGGTTAATGAGATGTAGTGTCCACAAAATTAGTGATATACACACACAGACTGACTGACAGACAGACATTTTCTAAAATCAGTCGAATCGTGATCAGAACATCCTGAAACATGTAAATCCATCAAAACTGGAGTTTGAAAATGTTTACTAATTTAATACTTTCTCTTTATATACATAGGAAAAAAAAATTAACAAATGGCTGAACCACTGATCTGCATTAATTTTAAACAACATTATCGATTTTTTCTTTCATTTTTGCCATAAAAATCTTAGCAAAAAAAATCTTATTTTCACTTTCTTCTATGTAAGAAGAAAGTATTGGTTTTGTGAAAATTTTTAAACAGTTTTTGATGGATTTATGTGTTTTGAGATGTCCTGATCACAATTTGACTGCTTTTAGAAAATGTCTGTCTGTGTGCGAGTTACAAATTTATTAGGTATTGTATCTTACAAACCATTGAACGAAATTTGATGAAATTTGGTATTTAGTTGGACTCTTACCTAAACTGGTAATGATAAGACTTGAGGATTAAACACTCAACAGGCCGTGCTGTTATTCTATTCTTTCTAAATTTTTAACATGGCAATACAAGAGGAAATTTTGTATAAATGAACATAATGAGAATTATTTTAAGCATGATTGTAAAACTTTGGATGAATTATTGCTAACAGTAGTAGTAAGCCAGGGAAAAAAGGTATGTGAATGTAGGAGCATTGCTTCATCCTGTTTTCGTTAATTATCAATGTGGGTATCTTCGAAAGAACTCGTCGACACCTCTAAAATGAATGATCGAACCATAGATCAGTGATGATTTATACTAAGTTATTGATTTTTTCCATTTTGAATGATAAAATAAATAAAATAATGGGAAGAAAATTCATTTCTTCTCATGTCTGAACAAAACTGATTTTCTTTTGGCATTTAATATTAAACTACTTTCAGATAAAAATCGTAAATTTGTACAGGGTTATATAGAAGAAAGACTTGTGATGTACTTAATATGATAAAAACAATGTTTTAAGAACTTCTGAATAGTAGCAATATAAAATTATACAATGCAAATAAATACCCTAATATGTATTACTAAAATTATAAATACTTTTAAAAAGTTATTATAGAGACGATTCCAATGGTAACTGATTAACATTCACAAAGTAAAACAAGTATACTACTACACAAAAAATACATCTTTGAAAATTATTTTCTCTCAGTTAATAATCTTTCTTCCTCAGTTCAATGGTGTAATTAAATTCTGAGATAATTTTATGTATTAGTAGGTGAGGTTTGACAAGATTCTGAAAGTAAGGTAAAAGAATATAAAAGCTTAATTTAAAAAGCTGAGGTTATAAAAGCAAGATAAAAAAAATAAAAAAGCTTAATTTTAAAAGTTCTGACAATCTTCTAATTTTGATATGTTTATGTGATAATTAGATTGCTTGTATGAAGTACTCATTTTTATTGGATAAAAAATATAAAATATAAAAGCTTCTTCTGAAAGTAATTAAGTAGCCTCCTAAAAATTCACATATCACATTCACAACCAATATAAATAATGAAATTTATAATAAAGTTTTTGTGCTGAAATAAAAAGTGATTTCAAAGAATAAAAAAATCTATTTGTCTACACTTCGAAAAAGTAAACACCACCAAAAAAAGAAAAAAAAAAAAAAAAGAAGAAGAAGAAAAAGAAAAAAGAAATCTAAAATCCATAAAATTTTCAAATCTGCAGTCTCTGATCCCAAGTGTTATGGATTTCTATGAGTGTACCTACTGTATACACATGTTAAAGCTAAAATTAATCAACTGACAGATACTATTTTTTTTTTTTTGTGTGTGTGAAAATTGCAGCGCGTTAGCACGTAGTCAAACAGTGCCTACCCGCAGCGAATTTATTAGTGGCTAATTCTTCAGTAGTAACTGACCATGTGGCCAGAGCTAATTGTGCTTTGTAAAGCTAATGAATAAAAACTTTTTAAGCATACGCTATAAATTGAAAATCTTGCAACATGGCTGTAGTGATTTAAATAAAACGATTAAAAAAGAAAAAAAAAATCACTGATTTAAATCACTTCTTTTAAATATCAAAGTTAATGGCTTTAATGGAATGAAACTGTTTATCTAGCTTTAAAAAATGTGATTTTTAAATATTTCTTATAGAAATTTAAAAATATAATTTGTAAAATATAACAAAATATTATTAAACAAGCTAATATTATTTTGATACCTTGACTTTAGATTCACCTGCACTAAGAACATTGATAAATACAAAAATAAATTATACCTTAATTTTCCAAATTATTTATACATTTTAATCATTTATTATATTTTAATTATTTATACAAGCACAGCCTAATGACTGATGTATGAATTATAAATATTTAGTTAGTGTAGAATTAATTGATTAACCCTCACTTTCCCAAGATCAAAGCATTCCCAGACAGCACATCGCCTCCCCAGGATATCTTGAAGATGTCTTCTGGATGAAAAGACATCCCAGAAACGTCCTTAAGATGTACTGTGGATAAGTTAGCCCTAACTGTGCTGTTAGGGTTACTGCAGAAAAATTGCTTTCAGGTGCCGCTTGGCGAAAATCATCAGCACCGCACCTTTTTGTACCGTTTAGAACTTGCAAAATTCAACTGGTTATGTTTGCTATCTCTGGCGAATTAGCACACTTTTTGAATGAGGCGTGCTTAACTAGATTTCAACTTCAAAATGACCCCATCTTGGGAAAGCGAGGATTAATATATATATAATTATATATATATTAATCCTCGCTTTCCCAAGATGGGGTCATTTTGAAGTTGAAATCTAGGGCAGAGACGAACTAGCATATTATAATATGCTAGTTCGTCTCTGCCAGCCTTGCAGTTGATATTTACAAAAGAAAACATTTTCTTGCTTATTTATAGTTCTCATACCAGTTTATATCTTTTAATGTTGGCACACATAATATTTTAAAAATAATGGAATATTTTACGTTGTAGTGTTTAAAAAGCCCTGAAGCCCAGCGCCTGATTTATGGCAGAGCATTCAGGGCACGTGCATTGGGCCTTCAAGAAATTCCACCATATATTTTAAAAAGTAGTTAGAATGAAAATTTTCTATGATGATCGATAATTTTCGTTTTTTCGTCAACAGATGGAAATAGTATTGTGCTGTGTGCCTCTTATTTGTCCTACCATATTTGAAAAAAAAAAAAAAAAAATCAATACAAATAAAGTGATGTTAAAAGGGTAGATATTTACAATCCTTTGGAATAAATTAAACTGGTGGCATGTTTGCAATGCTGTCTAATTTAGTGCATGAATCCGTTTACAGATAGTACATTGGTTTCATCATAAGTTACACTTTTTTGTTTATTGATTTTTTATCCTATAATATATAAAATACAATTTTTTTTTTTTTTTTTACTAATTGTGAATATTTCCATTGTGTGTGCTATGGAAATTGATCATTGTTTGTATTATTTCGAACAATATATACTTTGCCATAAAATGATAGTATGTTAAGTTATCAGTTATTTAAATACAGATAATCAGTGTTTAATCATTTGGTAAACTGTATAATCACGTACAGAAAAAAATATTTATCTTTAAAATATTTTCTCTGTATAGATTAATAGAATAGAGGATTATAAACATTAAAGTTTCAGAAGAAAGGGCCCAATAAACATGAGTGCCCTAGGCCTCTGCAGGAATAAATCCGTCCCTGCTGAAGCCTCCAATTTTTTTTTAAAACTCCATAACCTTTAAATTTAATTATATATAATCAGTTACATACAGTTCAAGGCAGCTGTCACTGCTTGTTTAATGAATTGTCCCGACTCAATATAGAAAAGTTAAAAGAATAAGTGAAAGTATTAAGATGGTAATGAAAATGTGAATTTTGTTAATGGGTATAATGTGAAAAAATTTTCCTGATTCAAATTATATTAGTTTAGCCTAAATATAAGTTTTTTAGGATATCTTACTTTTTTTTTCTTAACTCCTTATTCTCTTTATTTTGTTTGGGAAGTGTGAGTAAAAGTTTCCTCTTAATACATTGTTTCAGTTATGATGTCATTTTCCCTAATAAATTACCCTTTCCCAAAATTATTTTATCCGTTCCATAGCATGGATAGGATTTTAGTGTGGGCGAGGGTAATTCCCGATCAAAAAACACAATCATCTAAATAACTCTAAAAATATCACAATTGATGTCAACTAAATTTAGCATGGTTAAAGCTTTATCATGTGTTTATTCAATAAAATATAGACTTTGATTAAAATGTTTTAAAAGTTTGTTTAATTTAAAAAAATCATTGATCGGTAATTGCCCCAGCAACCGGGTAAATATCGATCGCACCCCGACTCCGGGCCAATTACGGATCAGGACATTTTTTGTTCAAATGATAGCTATATTGATTAATTTGGACTACAAATTATATCATTTTTAACATAAACCTGATTTTAATTACATATTATCAGGAGTCGATCTATGTTTTAATTTCTGGGTCCCTTTTTTGTGAAAAACAAAATATTTTTGTGAAATATAAAATATTTTTGTGAAAAAGTAAAATATTGTGTAAAATCTTCAGTTTTTACAATCACTTTATGTAATGTTTAATATCAAGTTAATAGAGTTTCGTTGAGCCAAATTAAGGCATAAATTAAAAATAATACTGAAAATATGAAAACATTTAATAAAAGGATCCTTTTTATATAACAAAAAATCTTGTGAAGGGTCTCATTTTATAAATTTGAATTTTGTGAAGGGTCCCTTTGTATGGATTTGAATTTTGTGAAGGGTCCCTTTATACTGTGTGGAATTTTGTGAAGGAGCCGCAAAAGGGATCCAAATTTTGCCATCAACCCCTGACTATAAATGTTTTTTTTTTTTTTTTTTTTTAATAAGCATAGTTAATTTACTATTTTTATTTCTTTTGAAATTACATCCAAACTTACTGGCAAAACACTTTATAACATTTAAAAGCATAACGTATATAGCATTACTGTCCTAATTTTATTATATATTTTATTTCAACCATGCATTTTTTTTATATCCTTAATAAATAAAACCATTTATTATTATTACAGTTTATTTTTTACTATGAAATAAAGATAAAATACTACGTTTTTGATATGAACTTTTCTTTGATTTGTAGTTAAGTATTGCAATTACCCATTAAAAATATTTCAGTTTTATTATATATTTTAATTTAAACATTTAGTTTTTTTATTATATCCTTAATAAAAAAAACCATTTATTGTTATTACAGTTTATTTTTGCTATGAAATAGATAAAATAGTTGGCTTTCATTTGAACTTTTCTTTGATTTAATGTATTGAAGTTAACAGTTAAAAATAAATAACTTTTTATATAACTGTATAATTTAAATCACAAGTGTGTACAATAAAATACAATTTAATTTATTAGCATTCAGTACAATACTTAGTAATCTTGATCTTAATTAGTCATGCTTACTAGAAAATTTTGAAATAGCTTGAAAGATAGTTTTGATTTTGATATGAAACCTATAACAAAATCGGTTTTAATTTTAAGCAAAATACATATTATGATTTTTTGTTGTGCATTAATGAATATATTGTTGCGTACTTGGGGGTTCGTGAGTTGTCTGAGAATGAAAGGCCAAACGTACAAAAATTCAGTAATTTATTCACAGAAAATTCCAGAAAAATGCAGGTCTATAAACCAAGTATCAGCTTCAATTCAAACAGTAAACACAGCTTAAACAACAGCTGTCAATAACAAATCCACAGTACAAACTGTATACCAATAACACTTGAAGCAAGTCTCTCTCAAAGAGGCTCAAGAGCAATGCAAGCACTAGCGAAGCTCGCTGAGATCTGAACTGAACTGAACTGCCTTGGCGAGGAAGCGCTCCTTATATGCTGTTCCATTGAGCCCAGATTTTTCGAGAAAACTCTAGAAAGTGGTCAACCAATCAACTTACAGCTTCCATATTTGGTATATCCCATATAAGGATTTTCTCGCCAAGGTCGCCAAAAAAATCGCCAAGGTGGGAAAAAGTCGCCAAATTTGGCGCCAAATCCATTACGTGCATTACTGGGGCTTTTTAATGCGTTTTTAAGGGAAAATAAGGCTATTTCAACGCTAAAACGACTAGAAATGCACAAAATTAGCACTTTATCAACTTACTAAGCCTCTTTGAAAGAATTTATACAAAAATAAACACAATTATTTACAATTTCGTAACACTGCCCCCCTCCCAAGGACTGCACGTCCCGGGCAGTGCAACCCTTGGTAAAGAGGCGAAACTAAACAAATTTACACAATCTAAAACACAAAAACTAAGTTGCATATAACGATAAAATAGAAATACAAATCAAGTGAGAAATATTTAAAAAATTCACAAATATGTTCAAATATTTATATACAAATATTTACAAATTTCACAAATATGTACAAATATTTACATTACGCATGCGCAAATTTTACCAGTATTTACATTTTTAATTTTTAATATTACCGTTACTTGTGGTACTTGGCTAGCCTATTATAGTGCACCACCTTCGGTTTTGATGAAGGTGTTTTAGTGATCCGCACCACTACATCATTCAGCCTTTTTAAGACTGTGTATGGTCCGTCCCAGCTGCACTGTAACTTGGGAGAGAGTCCTTTGCGTCGAACAGGATTCCACAACCAGACCTTCTCTCCTTCCTGAAACTCATGTTGCGTAGCCTTTAGATCGTACCTTGTCTTCATTTTCTCCGATGCAATGTGAATTCGCTCCCGAGCAAAGTTGTGAACGTCCTCAAATCGTGCCTGGAGATCTTGGATGTACTCCTCGGGCGATAAAGGCGCATCGGGTGGACAACCAAACAGGAGATCACAAGGGAGACGAAGTTCACGTCCAAACAGCATCTGGGCTGGAGTGTAGCCGGTGGTTTCATGGACAGCACTTCGATAAGCCAGCAGGAACAATGGCAACTTCAAGTCCCAATCTTGCTGGTTCCTTGATACTAGAAGAGAGAGGTTATTCAGGATGGTACGATTGAACCTCTCGACCATGCCGTCCGACTGGGGATGTAAAGGTGTTGTCCGGGTTTTGTCTATGCCAAGAAGTTGACACAGTCCTTTGAAAACATCAGAGGTAAAGTTCCTACCTTGGTCGGTATGAAGTTGTAGGGGCGTGCCGTACCTTGACACCCATTGCTGCACTACGACCTCTGCGACTGTGCATGCCTCTTGATTGGGAATGGGATATGCCTCAGGCCACTTGGTGAAATAGTCCATCACGACGAGGATGTATTTATTTCCACTGGAGGTCCGTGGCAAAGGACCCAAGATGTCGATTGCAATTCGTTCAAATGGTGCTCCCACGTTATACCGTTGCAGTCTCCCTCGACTTCGTTTCTGCGGGCCTTTACGTGCCGCACAAGCATCACAGGATTTACACCATTTCTCCACATCCTCCTTTGCCTTGCACCAGTAGAAGCGTTCCCGAACTTTCTGCAGAGTCTTCATTACCCCAAAATGGCCTCCGGTAGAGCTACTATGCAGTTGTTCTAAAACAGCTGGAATTTTTGATCTTGGTAATAAAATCTGCCATCTGAAGCTTTTCCCATCATCAGATTCCCACTTTCTGCATAATACGCCGTTTCTGATATGAAGAGAGTCCCAAAGTGCCCAATAACTTTTCGTAATGGGACTAAATCTGGAAATGCCCTGCCAGGTAGGTCTGTTGCTGGTCGTCTCCTTCAGCTGTAATATTGGCTTTATGTCAGGATCTTCCAACTGGGATTTTCTAAGTTCTTCGTCACTCCATGGATCGGGATCTTGATCTGATGGTGTTGAGACAGTAACTTGGCAGGCAACCGGATTTATCGGCAGGTATTTCTGTTCAGCTCTAGAGCAATATTTGCAGCTTTCCGAGCAGGGCTTCCGTGACAAGGCATCTGCATTACCATGTAGAGTCCCTTTACGATGACGTATCTCGAAGTCATATTCCTGGAGGCGTTGTATCCACCTGGCAATCTGTCCTTCCGGGTTCTTGAACTGGAGCAACCACGTTAAAGATGCATGGTCAGTCCGGAGCAGGAATCTTCTGCCATAGAGGTAATGATGGAAATGTTCTATGGCTTTTACGATGGCGAGTAGCTCTTTCCTGGTGGTACAGTAATTTCGCTCCGGTTTAGACAGGCATTTACTCCAATAGGCAATGACATGTTCTTGACCATCAATTTCCTGCGACAGAACAGCACCGACACTCTCATGTCTGGCATCTGTATCAAGTATGAACTGTCTGTCGGGCTGTGGATATGTCAAGATAGGCGATGATGTTAAGGCCTCTTTAAGTCGCTTGAACGCTTTTTCACATTCATCTGTCCACAGGAACTTCTGTTTGGCTTCCGTCAGCTTGTGCAGTGGTCTGGCAATATTTGAGAAACCCTTGACAAACTTCCTGTAGTAAGTGCATAACCCCAGGAAACTTCGTAGTTGGTGTACATTTTCAGGGCGACTCCAGTTCTCGACTGCAGAGATCTTCTCAGGATCAGTTCTCACACCTTCGGCAGAGATGATATGGCCGAGGTAGCTCACTTCACGACGGAACAAGTTACACTTGCCTGGATTCAATTTGAGGTTAGCCATTCTGAGTTTCTCCAGCACCTTTCGGATGTTTCGTAGATGGTCTTCAAAGGTGCGCCCCACAATGATAATATCATCCAAATACACCAGACAGGCTTCATAGGAAAGTCCTTTTAGCACTGTCTCCATCAGGCGTTCGAAGGTGGCAGGTGCATTACATAATCCGAATGGCATAACTTTAAATTGCCACAGTCCTTGTCCCGTGGTGAATGCAGTCTTCTCACGATCATCAGGATGTAATTCTACTTGCCAGTAACCGCTCTTCAGATCCAACGTCGAGAACCATTTATTGCCAGCAAGTGTGTCTAATGTGTCGTCAATTCTGGGAAGAGGGTAACTGTCTTTCTTCGTGATGTCATTCAAACGACGATAATCCACACAAAATCTTGTTGAACCATCCTTTTTTCGCACCAGTACTATGGGAGAGGCCCAAGGACTCGTTGATGGCTCGATGACGTCATTGTGCTGCATTTCATTTAGAAGTTCAGTGACCTCTTCCTGTTTAGCAAATGGAAGTCTTCTTGAATGTTGTTTGATTGGAGGATGATTTCCTGTATCAATTCTGTGCTGGGTGATGTTCGTTCTCCCGACGTCTTCAGGTATTCGAGAAAAAAGGTCTTTAAATTCTTGGAGTAGCTTCTCCGCAGCACATCTCTGTTCCTTTCCTAACTCTGCATTCTTGAGTAATTCCGTTATTAATTGTTCAGAAGACTTGGATTCAGTTGATTGCGTGGGGCGGTTGATGCATGTTACAGGAGTGCAGGCTGCTAACACCTCATCCTTCTTCACTGTTCGGACCTTATCGCTGATGTTTGCGACTCTCACAGGAATAGTACTCTTTGAGAGATCAACTAGAGATGAAGCTACCAGAACTCCTCTTGGGCTATTGTCTGTATTCGGGTATTCAATCAGTCCATAGCGGAAGTATTGCTTTGTAGGTGGTGTTCCTGAAACTATTGTCTCTGTGTGTGGAGGGATGGAAATTTCAGACTTGGCTGTTATCTGGCAAATTGTCTGAATGTCTTGATTTTCAGTGTTGAACACAGCGATGTCTTCCGAACTCGAATGCAGTTCATTATTCTTGAAGTCCAATTGGAAGTTAAATTTTCTCAGGAAATCTATTCCAATGATTAAAGGATCTCTTATATCAGCCACATATGCCATATGATGGTAACTGGCATTCCCAAAAGTGATGGCCAAGTTCATTTTCCCATATATTTTGATTTCGTCTCCGGTCACAGTCTGGAGTTTAACACAGGGCGGCGTCCAGATGATCTTCTCTTTTAGTTCTTGAGCCAAATCCGTTCTAATGATGGTCACGTTGGCTCCTGTGTCCAGAATCATCCGGCAGGTGGCGTTGTTGACTTGGCCATAGACGTGAAGTCCATTATCGCCGCCACTCATCGATGAAACATGAAATACTGTAAATTGGGGCTCTTTAATTTTAGGCAACCTCCGCCCCGCGAGATGGCCTCCTCTTAGTTTCCCTGCAGTGATGGTGAAGCCGGGTGATTTCCTACAGTTGGTCGTACAGGGCAGTTCCTCTTCACGTGACCATCCCCTCCACAGCCCCAGCACTTTATGTTCCGGTCCTTTATTTCCTTTTTATTCTCCAGGCTGCGCAATCTCTTTAAGATCTCTTCGATACTTCTCTTCATTTCATTTTCACCAGCAGGCGTATCGTTTAATGAGACTGCTCTTATGGTATAGCGGTCTTTACGGGAGGCTTGTTGGGCTGCCTCTATCCTAAGTGCATAGCCTAAAGCTGATTCTACGTCTCTGATGTTGGAGAGTCTCAGCGCTTTTTGAATTTCTGGATCACGAACAGCATCGATAAAGTACTGAAGAGCTAAGTCGTTCCGAGTGTCAGCATGACAGTCTGAGAATGCTAGGTGTGACAATCTCTGAATGTCCGCTGCCAGCTCTTGCAAACTTTCGCCCGTTTTCTGGTAACGGGACTTTAGCTGGAGGCGACTATAGTCCTTAGAACACTTCTCTCCGAACCGTAGCTCCAGTGCTCTAGTCAAGGCCTCGAAGTCGTTCCTTTCTTCTTTAGAAACATTTCTCAGGATCTCGGCTGCATCTCCCCGTAATGCTGCTGCTAAGTGGACCGACTTGGCGGTAGAGTCCCAGCCGTTAGCTTCAGCTACGATGGAAAACTGCGTCTTATATACATGCCAGGAGGAACTGCCGTCGTAGGTAGATAGCTTAATAAATTCGTGATTCTGGTTTCTTCTCTCTTTCCTTTCAGTTTCCTGGGGCTTGGATTCTAACTTTTCTTCGAGATTCCGAATCTTGCTCTGCAAATCATTCCCTATTACCTCTCCGCTCCTCTCTTCTCTCATTTTTCTCTCAAGATCTTCCTCCATTCTCTTAAACTTGCTTTCTATCTCTGAAACCTTTCCTTCCAGCTCTTGATCAAAGTTTTCTTTAAATTTCTCCTCAAAATTCTCTTCTATCTTCATAAATCTCTCTTCAAAATTCTTTTCCACTTTCAAAACTTTCTCTTCAAAATTTTCTTCTATCTTTATAACTTTCTCTTCTATTCCATCCATTCTGTTTTCCATATCCGATAATTTACTTCCAATCACTTCCTTTACTGTCGAAAGTTCTCTCTTCATCTCGTCTTGATTAGATTTAATTTCTTCGGTCAAACTGTCTTTCAACTCTCTTTGCGATGTTTCCATTTTCTCTTGTGCTACCTTCATTTCTTCAGTCAAACCGTCTTTCAACTCTCTTTGTCCAGTTTCCATCTTTTCCAGTCCTGTTTCCATTTTCTCTATCAATCCGGTTTCCATCTTTTCCTGTCCGGCTTTCATTTCATTTATCTGGGTAGCTACCCACATAACACATACGTTCATATTATGTTCATATTTCATCTATCGCGTCCGAGTTACGTCTATAGACGAGTTTTGAACGTAGATCTCCAGCTCCAGTATGTTCACAATATGTGAAATTTCGGACATAGACGTATCTACCGAAAACGTACAAAATATGGACGTCAGATTAGGCACATAAATTGAATGAAAATTGAACTAATCCAGTTTACGTAAATACTGGAGCTAAAACTGCACCTGTATTCCACCATTTTATTAATGCGGATGTTGTAATCAAATATAAGAAAATTTTATGTTCCACAAAATTTTGCTATTGAAATGAAATTAACTGTATTTCTTTTATCTCATTTATTGTTCAGACTGCTGCTCTCTCAACTTTCACTAGCTGCTTCTGCGCCTATATTTACGTTTGTATCGCTTTTACGTCTGTGTTTGTGTTGCGTTGTTGTTTTTGTAATTCTTACTAATCTTCTGAATTTTTTTTTTTTAATTTCATTGGAGTCTATGAAAAACTAATTGAAAACATATATATACTTTGTGACAAAATAGCAAGTTACTTTTGCTGTATTAATATCTTTTTTCAATATTTGTATTAATGTTACACCTTGAAATAATAAGTACAAAACTTTAAATAAACACCATAATATTATTCTTGTTAAGCCTTTATTCTTAGATTAAATTAAAAAGGAGATTATTTTCAAATGCATTGAATAATTGAATAATAAAAACATATTTATTTCTGATTTGATCGTAATTAAGTTATTATTCTAATGGTTTTGTTTTTCCTTTATTAATAAGTTATAAACTGTATTTACACATATATTTGTTTGACAAATGCTTGTTTTTATTTTATTTTTTACCCCGCTGTGTATACTTGTAATAAGTGTAGGAAATGTAAAAATGCATCAAACATTTTGTAAGTAATTTAACTCTTTTAAAAGTTGTCAGTCTAGAAAATTATATTCTTATATAGTATAACAGTTAACTAAAAAATCCTATTTACATTCCCATATGCATGGTAAATTTTAGCCTAATGCATTGATAAATTTTATCAAACTGACTGTGCCGCGTTTAAATATGAATTTCTTTATATTTTAACTTATTACAGAACTTGCAATATGTATAATTATAAAAAATTTAAGTTTAGACCTCTTTTTTTTTTTTTTTTTTTTTTTTTTAAGAATTATTTTAACATTGCTGAAACAATCCTGCAATAATTCTCAGGTTTTTTTTAAAATAGTATCACAATTCCCCCTGCAATTGTATCTAGCTATCTCTTTCTTTTTTTTCTTTCCATTATCGATAATGGAAAGAAAACTTAAAATTTTTATAATTATACATATTGCAAAATAGTTTAAGGTTAATATTGACAAAAAAAAAAAAAAAAGTGTTATGCAAAAAATAAACTTTAAGCACAAAATAAAAGATTTCAGATGGCAAAATTTTCATATTACAGAAAGAAATAAATGCTTTATTGTTAACCTATTAGAAAAAAAAAAAAAAAAAAAAAAAAAAAAAAAAAAAAAACTGGTTGTTTTTCATAAAATGGATATATAAAATCATATTTTAATTAGATTATGTTACAAAACTTCATATCAGAAAGTACAAATTTAAATTTTACAAAGCACAAGCTTTATTACTTGCAGTATACTTTATTACAAAAAAGAAAAGAAAAAATAAAAATGTACAAAGAAATCCTGAAAAATCTTAGCTCTTATTATTATTAGTTTTAATTATTTTTAGACAAATAAAATTTAGTTTTAGAGCATTAACTATTATTCAAAGTGGGAATTTTAATTTACAAATATGTATAATAAAGATATATACTTAAAAAAAAGGTTTAAACTTTTTTTTTTATTAAATCCTGTTCTTTTGCAATGCAAATCTGCCTTTTTCATAGATCTTGAGACCTAATGGTAATGTTTACAAATTATATAAGCCATTTTTTGCTTTTATTTATTTATTTTTTGCCGATATAAATTTAGTTTTTATTAATCCAAGAAATGAATGTCATAGTAATGCAAATAAGTTTGACAATTAAGATTTATTATTTATAGAAAATGTGGATTTTATTCAAAAATAAGTCAGCATTCTAAAATGTTAACCATGCACTATTTTTAATACACAGTCTGTCACTTACACATTATTTATTAATTAATTAATATTTGTTTTTTGTAATTTATTTTAAACATTGAAGCAATTGTTATTTATTTAAATACACTTATTTAAAAATGTAATTTCATGTTCTGAAATAAGATTTTTTTATTTTTCGAAATTTTTTGAAATGTGCTATAATATAATCGTCTAACTGTGATTGCAAAGTATCAAATATTCTTTTTAAGTTTTAGTCTTCATAGTAATACTAACAATTTTATCAATTGCATTAATAAATAAAAAATTACATAGTTATATATGGTTCAGGGAAGTAATTTTCCATAAAAGAATGAAATAAAAATTTAACTGCTATTGATTTTGCTATAGTAAATTTCATTTTTAATCCAAAAGCGAATTATAGATTAAAGGTCTTGCAAATTTGAAAGAGTTAATTGTATTCATAAACATAAATATCTTATTTATAAAATCAACATTTTTACATATTAAATTATAAGTAAAAATATGGGTCTTTGACGGTTTTGACAGAATGTTTTTGACATACTTTTTAAACATTCAAAAACTATCAAACGTCAAAAACTTACCAACCCTGGATATGATAGCTATGCATTAACTGCGTAAAAATTATATATTTTTAGATTTATGTAAAGAGAAAAATTTCATACAGAAATAAAGAGGTCCCCCAAACATTTCATGTTACAAGTAATTCCCGTTAAGTGTGTTCATGTTAATGAGGCGAGGTTCGATTGTAATAAATACAAAAATTTGGATAAAATCCATAAAATGAAAGAGACTCTCGAGTTTCTTGCATTTTATGATGTTTATCCAAAGTTTTGTACTTATTATTTTAAAACATTAGTTCTATGGTACTATTTATTAATGAAGCTCGAATGTTTTTCAAAAGTTATTATACAGACAAATTTTCAAGAGAATCGCCACATGGAAACAAAATAGCAGGAGCAAGTTGCTGATTAAACTAATTCACGATGTTTGTCAGATAAATTTACTGTTCAACTTTGATTCGAATAAATTCAATATTTCAAAACTACTCTTTCAAAAGTTAGTTACACCGAATAGTGACTTTTGCTGAATAACGAATACAGAACATTCTGTATTCTTCCGAATACTTAAAATATTTTTACTAATTTCAATATTTTAATTTAAAATTTAACTCGACTATTCAGTCTGTCAAATATCAAGATATTCAGCGTCACCTGTCGAATATCAAATATTCAGTGCAACTTTGGTTATTGTTATAACAAATTTTCAACTAACAGCCTGATTTTAAGTAGCCTTCACCTGGAAATAAAATGGCAGAGCAAGTTACTCACTTTATAAATCCAAAATAAATTCACTGTCCAACTTTTGTGTAAAACAGCTCAGTATTTCCAAAATTGTTGTGATGAAAAATTTTCAGGTAGAAGTCTTAAAGTACACCTAATACTGCTTTGTTAAATAAATCCTTGTCGAGTCATGTTCTTAGTGATTAAGAAAATGATTCGCAAGGATTTGTTTAACAAAGCAGTATTAAGTGTACTTTTTTTTACTTATGAATTATTGCTAGTGCTTTAATAATTTTGCTGCCGACTGTAAGTTTACTGTCCAACTTTGGTTCAAATTGATTCTGTGTTTCAAAAATTATCTAGATAATAAATTTTCAAGTGGTAGCTTGATTTCAAGTGGCCCTGTTACAGTCAGCAGCAAAATTACTGAAGCATACATCCACATTTATTTTTTAGTTTGATCGTTAATTTTCATCATCAACTTACTTTTTTATAAGCAGCATAAGACTAAGATTATGACTCGACAAATATTTACTTAAAAAACAGTATTAAGTACTCATCTTTTAAATAGGAATTATTACTAGTGCTTCAGTAATTTTGCTGCTGACTGTATGGATTGTAATTTATAAATAAATAAACATATATATATATCGGTGGATAATTTCTGTGAAACTGTAACTCTCTCACTTCGATATACTGAAAAAGAGTTTATTCATTTAACTGTTGATTTATTTACAAAACATTTTCCAGAAATTATTGTGGCTGTTAAATGGCAGTCTTTTATACTTGAAAATGCAATAACTGGTAATGAAATGATAATTAAAATTTTGGTTGGTAATAAGAAGTAAAATCATTTGCTTGGCTTTTACTACAATAAAATAAATTGATATGCTATGTAAGGATGAATGCAAGAATGAGCTTAAATTCATGCACTTATCTTCATTCTATAAGAAATGAGATATGCAATAAACAGAATGTTAAAACTCTTGGTATAAATTTAAAAGTAAGATAAAGGCAACAATACATACAAAAGACTTTATACAAAATATACAAAACTTATTCATGCAGTGATGCACTATTATTCACTTTCTGATTTCGAATAAGTACATGTTTATTAAAAAAGGAAAAATCTGGAGTGACTCCGCTGTACTTTTAAAACATGTAATTAACGGTTGTTTAGATAAATTAAAATAAGAAATGTCGTTAAATAATAAAACAGAAAAATGTAATAGAGTGTTCGAATAATTATATACACTATACAAAATACTATATACAAAAAGGTATAGTTCTATTTAATTTCAAGATACTTTATAAAACAATGATTTTTCTTGCCAGGTTAATTCAAACAAATTTAATTAAAATATTTTATTTGGATTTATTTATGAAATTCAAGAAATTATTTTACTGCTTTAAGTTTGCTTTTTCCATGTATCAAGGGAGAATTAATGTCTCAAATAAAAAAAAAAAAAAAATAATAATAATAATAATAAAATAAAATAAAAATAAATAAATAATAAATAAAAATATTTTATTTATATATTTGTACATGGAAAATGAAAGATTAATGTAGGGACTCTGAAAAGAATTTGAATACAATGTTGTTTAAAGCATATTTTAATATATTTCCATGCTGCACAACAGAATGAAAGTAACATTATTTAGATCCACAAAAGCATGTTTCCTACAGAATGTAAACTATTACTTATGATTGGTTTACAGAGTGCAAAAAAATTTTCAGGTACATTGTGGGATGATAATAGAAGGTTAAATGATGATTTTTTTCCCCCAGTAAAATATTGTTGTTTATTTATTCACACAGATTAAATATACAGGGTGTCCCAAAAGATTGAAACATGGCTTGTTTATCTGTTAGAGATCAGAGGGAAATGTAAATTGCAAAAGTATACAAAAAACGATTGGAAATAAAACTATGCTAGTAAAAATGTCTTCCTGTTAATTTTAAAAAAATTACTTTTTTAAATTTTTCTACGAACCCTCTAGACAAATTTTGTCAATTAGAAAGATTTTATTTTCAATGCAACAACATCACTGCAAAAAACCGCATTCTTGTATCTTTAAAACTGAATGAATTATACTTAATTGAAAACTGAGGGACCATATATCAAAATAGAAAAGTAAATTTGTGACATGATATAAAAAATAAAATAAAATGTATTACGTGACTTGATCGTGAATCAATCCAACATACTCAAGAATTGTTTCAATGCAAATGCTATGATACATTTTATCTTTTTATAATATGTCACAAATTTACATTTTTATTTTGATATATGGTCCCTCAGTTTTCAATTAAGTATAATTCATTCAGTTTTAAAGATACGAGAATGCAGGTTTTTGTAGTGATGTTGTTGCATCGAAATTAAAAACTTTCTAATTGACAAAATTTGTCTAGAGGGGTCGTATAAAAATTTAAAAAATGTAATTTTTTGAAAATTAAGAGGAAGATATTTTTACTAGCGTAGTTTTATTTCCTATCTTATTAAATACACTTTTGCAATTTACATTACCCTCTCATCTCTAACAGGTAAAGAATTAAACCGCGTTTCAATCTTTTTGGGACACCCTGTGTATGCAGAAAACTCTTAAATGGAATATGAATTAACCCTTTGCATTCAAGAGGTAAAAAGTTTTAATAAATTGTGTGTGAAATCATTTATGTTAATGATAAGTAATTCAGCATATAAGAGAAAAATTGCTTTGTGCTGTTGGTTCGCCGAAGCGAAAAAGTCTTCGAGTGCAAAGGGTTAATACATATAAATTAGCAAGCATTTTGCATTTTCCCATGAAAAAACTGTGGAACATGTAAAATATAGAAAATAAAAAAAAATATTTATTTAAGTGGCACTTTGCTAAAAGAATATTAAAAAGTGTAAATTTATTAAAAATATTTTTAAATGAAAAGACACATTAATTTTTACAAAAATGACCTGACCAGTGCTCAAACCAGAGTTCTTAAAAAAAAAAAAAAAAAAAAAAAAAATGCCTTAGCATATGTTCACCATACTTCTAAAGAATGAGGTTTTTTGGAGGAAATGTTTAACTTCATTATTAAAAATTAAGTAATGAATAATTTCATGTGTAACTGTTATGCCGATTTTTGCTGAACAAGGATAAAAAGTGAGTAAAGCCTGGGGCACACAAGTCAGCGCAACTTCTTCTGTTTATTTTTCATTCTTGTAAAAATTTGTTTGGCCTTTATTTTAAACATGCGTAAAGTATATAAACAAAGTTATGACTCTTGGGGATACATCACAAATCGTCGAGGTCACCCAAAGCTCCTGTTATCCTATGGGTGAAATTGTTTATAGAATTGCACATTACCTAAATATTACTTCTAAATTCCATTTTCACATTCTAAAAATACACAACCATTAAATTAGTACTCCCTTTTAAAGTTTTAAAAAATCAATTTTTGAGAATGAGTACGAATATAACAGTTGTAAATTTTCTGAATGTGAAAACAAAATTTCAAAATTTCAAATAGGTAAACAATAATTCTATAAACAAATTTCACCATAGACTTACATGGGATTTGGTAATTCTGATTACAGATGGGAAGTCGCAAAGGAGTGAGCAACCTTAAACTTTTCCTTTCCATCACAATGTGATTATATTTTTTAAAAAAGATCACTTGTAATTCTGTATCTTCACATAAAGAAAAGATGAAACTTAGGCAAGTGAAATATTGAATGAGGACATCACTCTTAGTGGAATAATAGTTCATTGGGCCAAAGGAACTAAGTTTGAATCCTAGCTAGATTTCATAAAAAATGACTTGCATACATGGGTGCTGGAAATGAATGAAATTTAAAAATATAAAATATTTTGTGTGGAAAAATAAATCGCATGGGAAGTTTTTTTCCCTCTCCTTATGCCATACTTATGATAACTTAAAAAAATAATATTTTTAAGCTTTTTAATTATTAAATTATATATATATATAATAGTTTACAGCTTTAAAATATCTGTGGATTTCACAGAAAGCCCATTATGTAGATTCTTCTTAAACTAATATGCGACACTAATATTAGGTTTATAAAAAAAGATAGTGAGTGCGATCTTTTTTTTTTTCCTCTCTCCTTTTGTCTCAATCAAGATAACTTTAAAAATAATATTTTAAAGCTTTTTAATTATTAAATTATATATATATATAAAGTTTAAAGCTTTAAAATAATTTTTTGGACTTTTTCTGTATATTCCACAGAAAGCTCATTATGTAGATTTTGCTTAGAATGACAGAGACACCAAGTATTAGGTTATTAAAAAAAAAAAAAAAAAAAAAAACACTCTCTAAGGATTTCATTCTGCCAGCATCTTTAACACGTTCACGCCGGCGTGGTACACCGGTGGGTCGCAGAAAAAGTATCCGAGCACTAGCAATAATCCTTGTCCAAAAATAGTACACTTAATACTGCTTTGTTAAATAATCAGTCATGATCTTAGTCAGTCTAAGAACATGATTCGACTAGGATTTATTGAACAAAACAGTTTTAAGTATACTGTTTTGATATCGGAATTATTGGCTAGTGCTCAGATACTTTTGAGAAGAATGCGCCGGCATGAACGTGTTAAATAAATCTAAAAATAACATGGGTAATTTAATTTAGAAATTTATTCATCAACCATGAAAGTTCATTTCAGAAAATTTTGGAGTGGAAGGTTGATTTTTTTTTTAATACCAACTATGTGAAAAATACCAGAGCCGGGAATCGAACCCGTGCCATCATCTTTTTGGAAGGCCCGGGTTCGATTTCCGGCTCTGGTATTTTTCACATAGTTGGTATTTAAAAAAAAAAAAAAAAGAAAAATCAGCCTTCCACTCCAAAATTTTCTGAAATGAACTAACATGGGTAATTTTTAGACTTAATATGAACGAAAGTGGACATGTCTATATTATGTTCACGTATGCCCATTTTACGTTATTTTGTTAAGCTAAAAGACGTACTTATTACGTAAAAGGTGGGGACATTTCAACATAATATCTACAAAATCTGATGAAATATAGACTGAATCTGGCTGTAATATGGACATGTCTATATTATGTTCACTATACATCTATTTTACGTTATTTTTTTCAGCTAAAAGACGTACATAAGACGTAACAGGTGAGGACATTTCTACATAATATCTACAAAATCTGATGAAATATAGACTGAATCTGGCTGTAATATGGACATGTCTATATATCCAGATTACGTATTTTGACTTAATCTAGACGAATTTGTGTTGTCTGGGTAAGGCTTCTAGAAGTTTTTTCATCTCTTGCTCCATAGCCCTCGTTATCACCATTCACAGACAATCCCGCTTCTGACACCAGAAATGTTGCGTACTTGGGGGTTCGTGAGTTGTCTGAGATTGAAAGGCCAAACGTACAAAAATTCAGTAATTTATTCACAGAAAATTCCAGAAAAATGCAGGTCTATAAACCAAGTATCAGCTTCAATTCAAACAGTAAACACAGCTTAAACAACAGCTGTCAATAACAAATCCACAGTACAAACTGTATACCAATAACACTTGAAGCAAGTCTCTCTCAAAGAGGCTCAAGAGCAATGCAAGCACTAGCGAAGCTCGCTGAGATCTGAACTGAACTGAACTGCCTTGGCGAGGAAGCGCTCCTTATATGCTGTTCCATTGAGCCCAGATTTTTCGAGAAAACTCTAGAAAGTGGTCAACCAATCAACTTACAGCTTCCATATTTGGTATATCCCATATAAGGATTTTCTCGCCAAGGTCGCCAAAAAAATCGCCAAGGTGGGAAAAAGTCGCCAAATTTGGCGCCAAATCCATTACGTGCATTACTGGGGCTTTTTAATGCGTTTTTAAGGGAAAATAAGGCTATTTCAACGCTAAAACGACTAGAAATGCACAAAATTAGCACTTTATCAACTTACTAAGCCTCTTTGAAAGAATTTATACAAAAATAAACACAATTATTTACAATTTCGTAACAATATATTATAGACGCACACTACATATATGTACATTGATAAATATGTCTAAAATAATTTTAAACATATGTAAAAAAAGAATCTGTTGTATAAATCAATACAGTTGTATAACCAGTATACTAAATTACAGAAACATTATTAACGTAATTTAAAAGCTTATATTATATATAGTTGTAAAATAACATTAAAAAAAAAAAAAAAAAAAAAAAAAAAATAGAAATGTTGTGCCACTAACAATCTAAGTAAAATGTGTGATTTTCAGAAACAATCTTTTTTCAAGATGCTTTTGTAGCAGTGTAATATATATTTTTATTTATTAATTTTCAGCAAAGATGGCGACTTTTTTTTTATTTTGTACATTAAACTACAATGTTATTGAATTGTTAACAATACTTTTTAATTTTTGTTTAAGCATACTATTATAAGGTGGGTGAACATTAATTAACCTAGAAACACATTGATCGAGAATTACCCCAGTCCACCAGACTTTCTTTATTTCAATACATTACTTACTACAAATGCTCAGGTTGAGTGGCTCGTACTACTGCATTTGTGACTGTTATAAGATTATTTCTTATATTATAATGATACTAATTTGAATAGAAATATTGGTAATAAATGCCTACATGGATTTTTTTTATCGGAATAGAATATTACTTATAATTTAAGTAAAATGATTGATAGTGTAAATATTTACATATATATACATAAAAATACACAAAATAAAATACAAGTGTTGTACAATAATGTATGAATAGTTTTAAAAAATCATTAAAATCAAATAAATCTTGATTTAAAAAAAAAGAAATAAAAACTGTGTCTCAATGATTGTTATAGTTCAAAATAAGAGAATGATTATTTATCAGATTAAAAAAAATGTAGGAAAGCAACAATGTGCAAAAGTAAGGCTAATTATAATATTAAATAAATAAAACATTTTGATCTATCTCTACTTGAATGGCTAAAAACAATCTGTTATAGTAAAAAGCTCATTATCTGATTGAGTGTTGAAATTCATCAATAAAAGAAAAAAATGTTCAGTTATAATGTATTGTTATTAGCCACCAATATAAAGAGAGCCCAAAATGTCATTTTCAAGACAACACTGAGAATCGTGAATTAAAAAAGAATAGTACTGAGTTATAATTATGCAGAAAGTCTTACTTATTAATTTGCAAACTAAATTTAAACTGAAGTGTTGCTAGGAGACTGCAGGCCAAAGCTAGATTCCTTTCATATTCTTCATTAAATTCTTAAAGAAATAATCTGGGAAGAAAAATACAAAAGGTCAAAATTAAAAAAAAAATAGCTTATAAATATTGTATACAGGAAGATAAAAAAACATTTCGGAGTTTACATTCCAACTGTAGGGGAAAAAAACATATCATGAGTAATAGTTTACATTTAATAATTACCTCCAAGAAAAATCTAATTTTTAAAAACAAAATTTAAGCCTAATCAAAAAATACCATCAACACGAAGTTACAATATTCATAGTTTACATAATGTTAACTGTAATTTTGAACTTTATATAAATATACGTATACACATGTGCACAGGAAGAATTTTTTATCTATCTACAATAAAACAAAATTCTGCAATCAGAGAATCTGAGATCAGGTCTGGTATAATAAAAAGAAATAATATAATTCATAAAATGTGCAAAACTTGCATTTACAAAGGAGAAAGTATAACTCTTTAGCTACGGCATTGTTTTATTATTATTAAGCTTATCTCATTTATGAATTGTTAAATTAACCTGCAGCGTTGGCTGAATTGTTTTTGCTATTGGCATTAACACATAAGTAGCAGACGAATAAAAATACCAATTTAAAATCATTAAATAAAAAGTGAGAGAATGAGAAATTAATAGTTTGGCTTCTCTTTTAATTGTAAATTGCGCATATATAATATTTAATACATATAAATATATAACATTTACAACATTTAGGAAAAAATTACTTAGCATATCTCATTTATGGATTGTTAAATTAACCGATTAACCCGCAGTGTTAGCTGCACTGTTTTTGCTATTGGTATTAACACATAAGTAGCAGAAAACTAAAAATATCAATTTAAAATCATTAAATAAACAGTGAGAGAATAAGAAATTAACCTTTTCCTTACGGGAGGGATCCGCAATCCCGAGCAAAAAAGTGTTCAAGAATACGGGGTTGGTACTGCCGTCTTCCCAGTCATTTTCTCCCCTAAAGTATGAGGTGCAGTAATCGGTTTTCTCCGCGGGTGTCTTATTAACAAAGAATTTCTTTGTTCCCTTAATAATGGAATACTCCGTCCTCTCTTATAAGTCTATGGATTTTCTTCGCAATTTTTTTCCCCAAACGTTTTCCCCACACTTTCATTCTCCCCAAAATTTCCCCAAGGGCAAAAGTTTTTCCCAAATTCGCGAAAAATTTCCCCAATCTGGCAACACTGCAATGAGCTTAAGCAAAGACTCTGCATTATTTATCTTCCTTGTTAAAATTTTCCCACCACCTCCTTTGTTTTAGCAATAACTTTCTCTTGCAATTATGGATATTTCTTTCATCATTGTACGTTTTCAAACTGCAAATTATACTTATAAACGCGAAAACACATGAAAAGGCGGTCTTGTCATAATGCTATCTTTCATCGAACTCGTATTTTTCATGTCTTCGTGTAGCATGAAGATTGATTAAAAGGTTAATTTTAATAAAAAAATTTTTGGTTATTAAAGTTGTAATTGCAGAAAACACAAAAATTGGATTACTATAATAACGCGTTACGTTTCTTGAGTTACTAGTTTATTTTGAAAGGACTATAGACACTTAGCATTTATTAAACACAAAGTTTTTGTGACAAATTTCATAAATAATTTAATCTGAAAAAATGAATATACATCTACCTATAAATGCGGAAGAGAATGCATATGAATGTAAAGAATGCTTTGAAGGATTTTCTAGTAATGGTGATCTTATAAGGCATCTGCGCATTCATACAGGAGAAAAACGTTATGTTTGTAAAGAATGTTCAAAGAGATTTTCTCGTAAGAGCAATTTAAACGCACATCTTCGCGTTCATACAGGAGAAACGCCGTATGTCTGCGAAGAATGTTCCAAAAGATTTCCTCGAAATTTCGATCTAATGGCACATTTTCGAATTCATACACGAGAAAAACCGGTACAACTCTAGTATTTCCCTCAGCTGAATTTGGCGATTTTTCTTTGGCGCCGATTTGAACGATAACGATGTCGTTCTGGATTGTTTGCGATAGATATAACATGGCAGCCATTGCTTATTGCCGTTGCCGATGTTTTGATCGCGTGATATGATGGTGATTCGAGACCCGAATCAGAGTATCGATACTTTTTTCAGTTGTATCGAAACGTAACATTTACTGATTCATGCATCGCTAATTAGGGGTGGTAGGCGGTAAAAATGGCACCGGTAAAAATGGCACCTGGTAAAAATGGCAACGGTAAAAATGGCAACAGTAAAAATGGCACCTGCGATTTGCGTAACATATTACAATGAAAAATAGCCGCATTATTGTTAAAAATTAGGAAGTATTTTGAGCTTTGTCTGACAGTCGTGATATATTTGGCCATCACAAACAAATACCTGTATTTTGAATAAAAAGTATTGGATTTTTTATTTTTTTATAGAAATATTATAGATATATTTTATAGAAAGTACTGATTTTAAGTAAAAATTTAGAAGGAAAATTAGACATTAGAAATTTAAATTAAATTGGTACAACATTCACTTAGTATATGTCTGTTGAAAGTTTGGTTGGGGGTGTGTGGGGGGGGAGAGTTAGGAGACGACTGAAAGAAAATAATTGTTTTTACATCACCATCTTACTGATTTTAATGAAACTTTGTATAATAATCACTTACTATTTATGAAAAAGCTACAGTGTTCCGTATACGGGGGGGGGGGGGCGGGCTCAGAGGTATATGTATTGAAAACTTTTTCAAACAATGCTATACAAATATGAATCCCATTGAGCATTATATACAGCTGAGGGGACCAAGAAGGTGGTGCATGTAGATTTTCATTTTCTTTCTTTGTTTTTAATCATTCTATTATTTATTTATTTATGACTCTTCTTGTTTTTAAAAAGTTTTAATATTTTACTTTAGATGTGTGATATGCAAAAATTAAATAAGTTGAATTTAATCACTTTTTATCTTCAAAGTGAAATATTAAAAATTTAAAAATTCAATATTTGGAAAACGATAAAAACGGTAACGTTTACGTATTTTTGAAATGTGAAAACGGATTTAGAAAAATTAGAAAATGAGTAATTTAAGAAACTAATTTCTTCATTAATTAACTGAGTTACACTGGCAATCAAATTAGGTGAAAAACATAGTTATTAATAAATATTAATACTTTTATATAATTAACAATAACGATAGTTGCTATATAATTGATATATATATATATATAAATAATAGATAACGTAATAAAATTTAATCTTAAAATTTAGCAATTAATAGTACTAAAACAATAACAGCACACTAAAATATAGAACTGAATTTAACATAGAGGAAAAAATGACACAAAAAGTTGCGATATAGATAAGGAACCAATGAGTTACCATATTAACTTAAAATACTTACGCCGACCTGAAGGATAATAAAAAAAGACTATTAAACTTGTGAAAGAGAAAAAGATAATAAACCACATAATCAATTGGATGTAAATGCTTAAAATTGGAAGCATATGTTTCAAGGGGCGCATACTTCATAAAGCAGAGAAAGCTGCAACGATTTCGTAAAACGATATTGCTAATCATAGCAATTTATATCATCTTACGCCCCGATCAATGCAGCAAAAAAAAACCCCATAAAGAATGAGAAAAAAATGAAAAATTAAATTAAAACAAAGAATAAATAAATATTAATTAAAATCTTAAAGGAAACCAAAGTAATAACATGAAATAATCAGAGTAACCACATGGAAAACAGTTAACACAAACTGGAAAAATGGTTGATGCCAAAACCTAAATTGAAGTTAAAATAATAGCTGGACAGATATCGATTAATCGAAAATACTTCAGAACAATTACATTAAAGATAAAATACACAGAGTAAATATTAAATGATAATGATAAAATTAATACTAGTAGAGTTAAATTAAATCGTACCAAAAATATTAATAATTAAATCGTTTAAGATAAGGACTGAAGAATGAAGGTATAAGACTACTGAGTACAAGCGCCATCTTTCGGTTAGCTATAAAAACATTAAGTCAGTTAAATAAGATGTATTGACTGAAAGATTAAGATAATTTAGAAGTATTAACAGCAAGATTAAGATAATTTTTAAGATTTTTATTTTGAAGTCAAATTATTAAGTGTAAAGTTTAAGATAATTTAGAAGTATTAACAGCAAGATTAAGATAATTTTTAAGATTTTTATTTTGAAGTCAAATTATTAAGTGTTAAGTTTTAAGAAGACATAATTACAAGCAATAATGCCAAAGAGCACACATATAAGGATAAGCATTATAATGCGGTCATCAACAATAATTAAAATTAAAAATTAAAATAAAAATATTTTTATTTTGAAGTCAAAGTATTAAATGTTAAGTTTTAAGAAGAGTCAATTACAAGCAATAATGCCAAAGAGCACACATATAAGGATAAGCATTACAATGCAGTCATCATAAATTAAAATTAAAAATTAAAATTTAAAAGATTTTTTTTTTAAATTAATATTTATAAGATTTTATTTTTGTTATGCAAATAGATGGATTGTTCAAACTTAACAAGGGAAGCCTCAAGTAGCCAGAAGCACATAGTAAAATTTAATGATAAAAGAGTTCAAAATTCATAGTATCAACCAGAAAAAATAAGAATGTAACTTACAGCAATCCCCCCACTTTTTTTTTTTTTTTTTTTTTTTTTTTTTTTATAAATTTTATTCAGCATCAAACCCTCCCAGCCAACCAGCCAAACAACACCACCATTCCTCCTAAATCAAACATCTGCCCACCCATCCACCTGATTTTTTTTTTTTTTTTTTTTTTTTTTTTTAATTAAACCTTAGGTTTTTTTTTTTTTGTGTGTGTGTGTGTGTTAGACAGAGACCCTTTTTGATAAACAAGTGAATAAATAAATTTTTTGGGATAACCCATTTTTGTAGCAACATTAATTATGTGAGAGATATTTTTGTTTTTAAACCTATCTGAACAAACATTACGTATACGAAAGAGGTGATTGAGAATAATATTTCTGTAGACAGAGATATGAAGACAAGAGGTAAATTGTGTAAATAAATTTACTTTGAAACTAAAATCTTGTCTTTTGTCATACAGATCGGTATAAATTTTACTACCATCAAGTTTAAGTTTTAAATCTAAGAAACTAATACAGTTATTGTTGAGATGATTATAAGTTAAGGTAAGGTGAGAAGGATATTCAAATTTAAATAAATTAGGCGAAAAATTATTGACATAAAAAATTATAATGTCATCAATGTATCGGTAAAAATAGACATTTTCAATACATAATCCCTGTTCATAATGGTAAAGGTATAAGTCAGCTAACATACTCGAGCTACATCCTCCTTGTGGAATACCGACCGTTTGAATATAGATCTTATTACAGTGTAGAATGTAATTGTTATGAATAATAAAATTTAAAAGTGTCTTAAATGAAGTTGCCGAAAAGCATTTTGGTAAAGAGATTTGACTTTTAAATTTTTCAAAAAGGTTAAAGATGATACGATGAAGATCTGTTAAATTAATATTATTAAATAGGTCAACAAAATCATAAGTCATGATATCAGTCACATTATTCATAGATAAGACATTGGCTTTAAGTTGATAACTGTTTTTAAGGCAAAAGAAATTTTTTGATTTACTAATTAAGTCATAGATTTGTTTGAGAATATCAAGGAGAATTTTGTTAGCATTGTTGTTGTAAGTATTACACCCTACAGTGACAGTTCTAAATTTAATAGGATTTTTGTGAAATTTAGGGATAAGTACAATATAAGGATATTTAAAATTATTAAATGGAAGCTTTAGCAATTTATAAAAGCAGTGAATTTTGCGGTTATTGATTTTAAGATCAATATTGGTAGTATGAAAGTTAGTACTATTAGATATAGATGAACTGAGTAAAGAAAGATAATAATGTTTACAGATTATTGCATAATTATTAGGAGATTTATCGACATAAGTAATAACAAAGTTTTGTTGCAATTCTTTGATAGATTTAAAGAGATTTGATTTATTCTAATGTGTGAGATTTGATCTATGTTGAATTAATTCAGCTTTAAGTTTTGAAATTACTAAAAATTTCCATTGATTGAAATATTCAATAGGTTTATTATAAGAGATGGAGAGTTTATAAATAAACAAATCAATATCATAAGAAAACTGTTGTATAATCTTTGAAATATTAGTTTTTGAAGGGAGTCGATATTTAGTACCATATTCCATAAATTTCTTTAAATTAGAGTCATTAATAATATTTAGATCACCAGTGATAATATGTGCATGATCTCTGTCAACATATTTTACATTTGAGGGATGAGCACAACTACAAGTCACATAGAAGATAAATTAGACTTAGAGACTGAATTATAGTTAAAAAGCAGGCGACCAAGTGTAATAGGATATTTAAAGGTACGAGAAATATGAATGTCTTTAATAGGAAACATGCATGATTTATCATTAAGAATAGATGAAATATTAATGCTATTAAATATTTGATTAGAATAACTTAGAATAAGCTGTGAATTTGATTGGATTTTGTGAGGATTTTTAGAGATATTTAAATTGAAGAGTTTTAGTCTGTATAATATTAAATCATAGAAAATATCAGAAAAATGTTGATTATAGGATTGGTTTTTAAATACACTTAAGTAAGTGGACAAATACTTTTTTTTGATAGCAAATATAAACTTTCTAATGTAAATCCAATCATAATGGTTAAGATAATTTGACTGTAAGGCAAGAATATTCTTGATAATGAGATTTTTTGATATTAAACCACTAGTAGATTTATTGGATTTGTTACCTCTTTTTGAACGAGAAGTTTTCTGGTTGACACTATGATTTAGTACAGAGTAAACAGGGGAGTAATCATGAAGGGGATTAATGTTAGTATAAACCTTAACAACCCTATTAAAATATTCATGATTCAAGCCATATGGATAAATTGTATTGAAATATATATATGTATAGCTGATAATAACCATTAATAGTTATCGCTATTATTATTATTCAAATAATAGTATCAATAGTATCAGTACAGTATATATATATATATATATATATATACTATTAGTATATATAATTATATATATATATATTAGTATATATATTATCAGTAATTATTATATCAATAGTATCTTAGAGTATTTAAATTTATTTAATGAAAACTTAATTTTAAAAATTATATATAAGATGGGTTCAAATGTAAAATATCAAATGTAATAATGGGTTCAAATGTAAAATCTTTTCAAATTTATAAAATTATTTTTCTAAAAATTCTAGGTTATAGCACTTTGATGTTTGCTTCTGAATGTGCAACTGTCATGCAGTAAAAGATAATTTTTCAAAAGAGGATTTGGCATGTTAGTCACTTTTGAAATATGTGACAGCTTCAGTTGTCCATTTGTTGTTCGCAGGTGGGTACACAGTGAAGGGGGATTATATGATTATTGTATACGAAGAAATGAAAAAAAAAAATCACATATTCAGCATGAACGTCACAGACCTGTTATTAGTAAAGTAAAGTATTATACACAGTAAAGTATTTCAACAATGATTTTCTTTCCAGAACAAAATGTCAAATTATTTAGTAAAGATATAATAGTGAAGTATCAATCATATCATTAAATATTTTCGATTCAAAAGAGTTACTTACAAATACCTCCATTTCATAATTTTTATTTTTGATTGACCCGCAATACCATAATAGAATTTTTACTTCATTAATATTTTTTTCCGGGGCTGATTTTTTTTTTTTTTCGGATACCAAATAAAAGGGCACTTTTGTAATAAGCAAATCGCAAAATAATAAATATGAATAATAATTTCTAAATCACATTTCTAGAAATTTCAATTGATTGTGTACAACATTCATTTAGTATATACCTTAGGGACGGGGGGGGGTAGTACCGGTTGTCTTTATACCACCTTCTTACCGATTTTAATGAAACTTTATATCTGTACTGATAAGTATAAAGGATTTAAGTCCATATTCTTGATTTTTCAGGAGACGAAAAATAAAGTTTAACTAGCTAAAAACAAATCAGAAGAATCGATTAGGAAAAAGGTATTTCGTTGATTTATACCCTTTATACCATTCAGTGGTTGTCAACCTTCATTTAATAACGGGAAAAATTGAATTAAATATTTTATACCATACATGAATGGTAAATTTCTGAATTGGTCCTTTTTTTACCAATGGATTTTCTCAAAGACTAAATGACATAGAATTAAATCCTTTATACCAATCGATAGAGAATTTTTTTCTGAGCCTGACTATGTACTTAACTCAAAATCGACATTTTTGGACTTAAATCCTTTATACTTATCAGTACAGATATAATCGCGTACAATTTGTCAAAAAATTACAGTGTCAGACATAATTGGAGGTGGGTGGCAGAGGAAAACAACATTCTTTTTTTTTCTTGTATCATCATTTTACTGATTTTAATTATATATTCTATAATTATCACTAACTTTTTTATTAAGATCAAAATGAGGGTTATATATACCTAGAGGGGGGGGGGCAAAAGTGTTTGCAGATGAAAACAAAAAAAAAAAAGTTTTTTAAACTGCCCTAGTATCGATTTAAATAAAACATTGAATGTATACTTACTGTTAAAAAATTGCAGTGAGTGTTACAGATATCTTGGGGGGGGGGGGGAAGCAGAATAAGAAAAGTAGTTGATTTTATACCGCCATGCTACCTATTTATATGAAATATTGTATGACTATTACTTACTTCTTTTATTAAAATTATAATGAAACATACATGTAGTTCGAAAAAGGGGAGCAAGTGAGTGGGGCAGATGAAAAATAAAATAATATTCTTAACTAATACTTATTATTGAATTTTTTATTGACATTTTGTGTAACTATCAATTACTTTTAATGAAAAACTACAGTGAAGGTTACATGTCTGGGTGGGTGGGTGGGTGGGGGGGGGCTGGAGACAGAAGGATAGAAAATGAATGTTTTATACCCCAATGCTTTTTATTTTAATAAAATGCATCATAAATATAATTTAATTTTCAGGAAAATTTACGTTGACTGTTATATATATTTTGGGGGATATGGAGGGAGCAGAAGAAAAAAATGATTAATAAATACCACAATGCTACCAATTTTAATTAAAATTTCTACAGTTATCGCCTACTTTTAATGAAAAATTGCGGTGAATGTTACCTATACTTGGGGGGGGGGGGGGGGCAAGGGGAACAGGGAGGGAAAGAATGTTATTTTTAAATCACACCGCTTCACATGTATAGAAATATTTTTATAAATATCACTCATTGTTTATGATAAATTCTAGAAAGGGATGCGTATCGTAGTATCTTTCAGTTTCTAAGTTAGTATGCAAAAATTCAGTGTATTATTATTATCAGACATTAGTTAAAAAGTTAATATCAAAAATTGTAAAAAGATTATTGTGAAACAGAATTTTTTTGTTCCCATCTTTCCCCGTCCCCCCACTACGAAAAAAAAAAAAAAAAAAAAAAAAAAAAATCGCTATCGTTCATGTTTAGCAAGTAATTTGCAAGCCCTTTTTCCCAGATCGCGGAAAAAAGGGCATTTTTCACAATAACTGCTTGTGAAAGATATGTGCCATGGAAATTATTTAAGGGGCTCTAAGAGGAAGAGGAAAAGAAAATGATGGTATGATGTAAAAAACATTATTTTGTTTTTCTCTGCACGTTAACCTCTAGACTTTTTTTGCATTCATACGTGTATTTTACAAGCAGCAATTGTAAAAAGCAGGGAAATTTTCAACATGTAAAACGCATGCTAAATATCAATGAGAGTGTACATTTTTTATTTCTACGGGGGGGGGGGGGGGCAAAAAGGACAGATTAAAAGATGAAATTATTTTGTTTTTAAATCTTTTTATTTATTTATTTTTTTTTTCTACAGATTAAAATCATGCATTGAATTTTTGCGTACAAACTTATGAAGAGACAGAAACTGATATGCAACCCTCACTGTAATGTTTTATGAACAAGTAAAATTTCATTAGATATCCAACAGGGTGGTGTAAAAATATATTCTTTCCATGTGCCCTCTAGCTCTCAGTCGATAATATAACCCTCTCTGCAATTTGATAAACAATAAGAGATATTTATACAAAATTTCCTATAAATGTAAAGCAAAGTGATTTAAAAAGAACTTTTCTCCCCCCTCAGTATTCCACCTCACCGCCTTCTTGAGTATATGTAACACTTTTGAAAATTTTCATTAAAAGTAGGCAATAGTTGTTATAATTAATTTAATTTTTATAATTAAATTTTATTATTAAATTTAATTGTTATAATTATTATTATTTTTTTTCATTTTAACTACTTTTTATTCTATTCATTTATTTACTTACCTATTAATTTTGTCCAATTGAGTTCATTGTAATTTTTATGCAGTATTAAGCTTTTCATTTTAAATTATTGATAAATGAAGAGTGCGTTACCAAAGACGATTCATATTATATGTAATTATAAATTGAATTATTGTATATGCAAGTATCGACATTTTATATATACATGTAAACTTAGAGATAAGAAATAACATACAGTAATAAATGAAATATTATATATATATATATATATATATATATATATATATATATATTCGGGCATTGCATGCTGTAAATTTTTAGCAGTTTGCATACAGCATGATAGAAGGATTCCCTAATTCGCATACAACATTCATTTAATGCCCTTGAAAAAGTAATGAAGTTGTATGTTCGATATCAAGTTGCTTATTTTTTTTCTTTTTGTCAAATTTATTAATTTTTTACAGTTCTTCATGTGATACTTGGTTTCCTATAATTGAATGTTTGAAAAGGTTTTCGATATATATCTAATAAAAGATGCAGCAAAAATGGACTTATTATTACTCCTACTATTTTTTAATTACTTTCAAATTTTTTAATACATAATAATAATAAAAAGTTGTCTTTTATTGGAGAATACCCTTCTATTCTTTTCAATTCTATTCTATATGCATTATTCTTATTTTGAAAATCTATTATTTTACCACTCTCTAAAGGAAATGTGAAAAAACATTTACTACTACTGCTAAGAATAATAATAACTTGAGCTTATTTTGTTACTCTTAACTTTGAACGAAAGGATTTATTATTATTATTATTTTATTACATTTAAACGAAAAAAATATTTCATTACTGTAAGATTCTTAATAAGTAATAGCTACAAAAGTTAATTTTAATATAAAGCATTATACATAAATTAGTTTTTTCAATCAATTAATATATTTTGTTTTGTACCGTATCAATTAACTAAGGGTAAAAAAGGATTAAATAAATAAAAATAAATAAATTAAATTAAATTAAAATTAAAATGACTGAAAATATATATGGTTTATTACTTCCAAATTATTATTAGGTAAGTGCGAAAAAAAGTTGTTTTTATAATAATAAATTATTTTATTTTATAAATAAATCAATTACATTTTTAAACTTTCGCATATGACATTTTAAAGCAATCTCCATTTATATATATATATATTTATCAATCTGTGTATGTTTTTTTCCCCATCGTGCTATAGGTATGGGGATCTTAGGTAATCATAAAAATTTTCATCCTTTTTTTTTTTTTTTTTTTTTTTACATTTCTACAAGTTTTGAGGTGTGAGAAATCTAAAAATCACAAAACTGATATGGTTTATTCGTTTGTGTGTTAGTTAATTAATATATGTACTCTTCATCATAAGATTTTTTTTTTTATTTTTTATTAAAAACTTCTTATACATTAAGAAATTAAAAATTAATAAATTTTTTATTATTAGTTTTAAAAATAAATTTTAATTTTAAATAACATTTTCAAAAAGTTAAATTTTTCATATTTGAATATATAATATACATATAACAAAAGCATCTATTAACACATGCATACATACATACATACCATACATACCATACACATATATTATACATACACACATATGCAATCATAAGTCATTATTTTAATTCTTTAATTCATAATATATATGATTGATTTAGTTCATATAAATTTGGTTTTTAATTATCAATAATTATTATTGTTTTTTTAACCTAATAATAAAAATACTTGTTTATCCTGCTCCACCAGTCTTAAGCCGTGGTGGCCTCTGCTCCTTCTTAGTTTTGTTTGAGTTTCATTTGTTTGAAATACTGCCTTTATTTCACATAGTTTTCAGTTTTTATACTAAACATGTGTACTTATCACATACTCACTCTAAAACATTCTTACAAGCTTTTAAAACGCATTTTTATTTATGTAGGTTCTTTTATTACATTTTTAAAATGACTTTTTTCCCGCATGACTTTCTTTCCGGTGACTTTTTTTCGTGACTTCTTTTTCAGGTGACACCGTTTATACGTTTTTTAAGGGACCGTTCCAGAAAAACGTACAAATGAAAAAATCGTACAACTGAAAATTTGTTTTAACATATTAATACATAATAAAGGATTATATTATTATTAAAAATCAAATTAATTTTCATGATTTCCTTTACGTTTGTTCGACTATGATAATTTTTAATGAAATTTAAAATAATTTTAAAAAGTAGGATAAATTTTAAAGATAATTAAAAATGTAGAAACTCAGGAAATTTCCTTAAAATTTTGATTTTAACCTTTAAAGACAGTCTTTTGTTTTCTAAATAAAGATGACATTTTTGCAAACGGTTACAAAAAAAAAAAAAAAAAAAAAAAAACTGCTTTGTCTCTCCAACAGCAAGATGTGAAATAAGAATAAGCATGATAAGAAATAAGAAAATCTTCTGGTATCCTATTCAAATTTACCCAAAGGAAGTGAGTAATAAACCCTTAAGTTTACAAAATGCCTATGAAGTTGTGAGATTTGTTTTTCACATCCCGTCCCTAGAATGCAATTAAAGGAGAGAGTGGGGCGGAGGTCTACAAGTTATCACTTTTCTTTCTCTCAAAGAAATCATGTCCACTTTTATACTTACCAATTCACCCAGTCCCGAATGCTTGCTTCTGAATGTTTCTCTACCCCCCTCCCCCTTGCAGGCTATCAGCCCTACTTGGGCGTTATTGAGTTGCGCTTAGGGCCTTCATCCTCATAGGCATCAGTTGCGCCGAGATCATATCCCTCCTCCCCCCCCCAAAAAAAAAAAAAAAAAAAAACATAAACGCATTAATTGCGCTCGTAGGTTTTTCAAAAAATCATAAAAAAAATTCTAAATGATTTTGACTATTCAAATTTGCATAATTTGTCGATAAAGCTTTCTGATAATCAGTAATATTTGTTTGTTTCAATTTTTTGAAAGCTTTTCAGGAATAAATTTGTTTTTCAAAAAAAATTTTGCATACCAGAACAAATTGTTCAGCTTAATCTGTCATAAGTTATTGATGGTATGAGATTTTTGGATTTCTTTTTGAAGTACTTATCCCACACAACACACTTCATCCCGATTAGGTTCATATTACGTAATCGCGATCAAATATTACGTCCCATTACGTTGAAATTTGCTATCTGCTTTGGTTGATTTTTGGTTGAAATGTCACAAGCAAAGTTGTAACATGGCCCCAAATGAGACTTAGTTGGTACGTAATATCAACCTACTTGTTATGTAAGACATCCAGAGTTTGTTCAATTCATGTAAAATCAACCAAATTTGGATGTAAATGCAACATTGTGTTTTCAGCCATTTCATGTAATACCAACTAGATTTGGATGTAAAATATACATCCAGATCTCATCTAAATCATGTAAAATCAACCAAAATTGAATATGGAATATACATCTAGATTTCATCCAGGTTTTATAGAAATTACGTAAAATCAACATAGCTGATGCATTTTTCTTTTCTTCTTTCTTTCTCTTTTAAGAATTTTAATGCACTTATTTTAAACAGGGGAACCAAAAGCATTGACCTTGTTTTTTATAATGCAGAGATTAATTTTAAACATAAATGTGATATTGAGTTTCAACATCAGGATTTAAAAATATATGCTTAAAATCAATACCTGTATATTTTTGTCTAAAATTAATATTTGCATAATAAAAAGCATGGCCAATGCTTTTGGCTTCCCTGTTTAAAATAAGTGCATTAAAATGCTTAAAAGAGAAAGAAAAAAAAAAAAAAGAAAAATGCATCAGTTATGCTGATTGTATGTAACTTCTATAAAACTTGGATGAAATCCAAATGTATATTCCATATCCAATTTTGGTAGATTTTAATGGAATTCATTACCCAGGCAGAAAATTTGGCAAGATAGTTTTTTTTTTTTTTTTTTTTTTTTTTTTTCAGATCACACCTGGAAGTTTTTCAGATAAAACTTTGTATGTCATCTTATTAGAATATGAGACATAATTTTGCTCATTGCAAAATACTGTTTTTTTTTTTTTTTTTTTTTTTTTTTTTGTACAGGCAACAATTATTATTTTTTCAAATTCCTTGAAAATTTCTAGTTGGTTTCATAAAATTCTGCACCATTTTTTACTTCCAACAAAGTATAAGGAATTATACTTTGTACTCAAAGTACAAAGTATAAGGAATTATAGTAATCCCGATTTGCGAAATGGATTTTGTATTTCACATTGCTCGAAAACGAATGGTCGCTGAATGTTGCCAATTTATATGTGTGACTGTCATGATGTCTAGTTGTACACCTGCAAGTGTCGTCTTAACACGAGCTCTCGTTTTAGCGATATAAGCGACTTTACACGATTTTTCGTGACGTCGTACGCATGTGTGTGTGTGTCACATAACTCAAAAACGATTGGACGTAGAAAGTTGCGAATTGGTACATAGGTTTGTTATAACATCCAGTTGTGCACCTCCCTTTTTGGACTTTGTATAATTTTCCGTTTTGGAGATATTTAAGAAAATTAGGTTCATAATGACCAAAAATACAAAGCTTTTGGCCATAAAGTAACAAAAAACTTTAACTCAAAAATTGTTTGGACAAATATTGCAATCGAATTTTAACTGACTTCCTGACTAGCTAGACATTTGAAATTTTCAGAAATGCTCAGAACACGTTGACAATGCATTTTTTAAATATTTTTAGCCAACTGTTTCGGATACATGTTGCCTTCAGCAGCTTTTATATGCTTCAACAGAAAATTTATTTAACTACCCAGCTAGCTAGACATTTGAAACTTTCAGAATAGTTCAGAACACAGTGAAAATGCATTTTTTTAAAATACTTTTAGCCAACTGCTTAAGATACCTGCTGCCTTAGGCAGCGTTACCTGTACAAATCTTGCAATCAATTTTTAACTAACTTCCTCACTAGTTAGACATTTGAAACTTTCAGGATAGCTCAGAACACAGTGAAAATGCATTTTTTAAATATTTTTAGCAAATAGTTGAGGGCCACTGGTGCCCTCGGCAGCATTTGTATGGTTCCAACAGAAAATTTATTTAACTTCTCGACTAGCTAGACATTTGAAACTTTCAGAATAGTTCAGAACAGTGCGAAAATGCATTTTTAAAATACTTTTAGCCAATTGTTTCGGATCCGTGGTGCCTTCAGCAGCGTTACCAGTACACATTTTGCAATGATTTTTAACTGACTTCCCGACTAGCTAGACATTTGAAGCTTTCAGAAAAGCCCAGAACCTGTTGAAAATGCATTTTTTAAAATTATTTTTAGCCAACAAGCCAACTGTTTCGGATACCTGCTGCTTTCAGCAGCATTTATATGATTCTACAGAAAATTTATTTAACTAACTTTTCAACCAGCTAGACATTTAAAACTTTCAGAATAGTTCAGAACACGGTGAAAATGCATTTTAAAAATACTTTTAGAGAACTGTTTCGGGTCCCTGCTGCCTTTGTCAGCGTTTATACGGTTTCAACGGAAAATTTATTTAACTAACTTCTCGACTAGCTAGACATTTGAAATTTCCAGAATAGTTCAGAACATGGTGAAAATGCATTTTTTTAATACTTTTAGCCAATTGTTTCGGATCCCTGATGCCTTCAACTGCGTTACCAGTACAGATCTTGCAAATGATTTTTAACTGACTTCCTGACTGGCTAAACGTTTGAAATTTTCGGAAAAGCCCAGAACACATTCAAAATGCATTTTTTTTATTATTTTCAGCCAACTGTTTTGGATACCTGCTGCCTTCAGCAGTGTTTATATGATTCAACAGAAAATTTATTTAACTAACTTTACAACCAGCTAGACATTTTAAACTTTCAGAATAGTTCAGAACATGGTGAAAATGCTTTTTTTTAATACTTTTAGAGAACAGTTTCAGGTCCCTGCTGCCTTTGGCAGCGTTACAAGTACAAATCTTGCAATCGACTGACTTCTTGACTAGTTAGGCATTTGAAACTTTCAGAAAAGCTCAGAACATGTTGACAATGCATTTTTTAAATATTTTTAGCTAACTGTCTCAGAGCTAATGATAATGCTTTTTAACATTATGTATATATTTCTAAAGGGGTATATAGGTAACGTATTGTTTATCAGTCAAATTTTTGAAAGTGTGTTTTTATCATATTTATACATTTTGAGGTCCCCTGAATCCAAAAACCATGTTTTTAGCGGTTAGTCTGAGTGTGTATCTGTTATCAGCATATCTCAAGAACAAATAATAGCAGAAAGTTCAAACTTAGTAATCTAAATGCGTATCATATAGGAATGTTACAGTAAACTTTTCGTTGAGACCAAGCAAATGGTTTGTGTACAGGAACATCCAAGTGAATTCAAATACATTGTCTAAGGGGAAATATATGGCAAATACAGTGTAACATCTACAGGCTGACTTAACCAAAATGGAATATATATATATATATATATATATATATATATATATTTAATTCTTAAAAGCATGTTTTGTGTAGATTGTGGTATGAAAATTATTCATCATTCATTTACAAGGCCAATTAAAGTATTTGGATGGGGCTATACTTGGAGGAATCATAATTCCTTTTGCGTTAAATGCTTTTCAAAGAAGACTAATTTTTAATACAAAGTATTCTTAATAGTGCATATTGATTATAGACAATACACAGGGATACTCAGAATTAAGCAAAATGTTCTTTTCTATTGAATCTAATTAACAGAAGTGGTTTGTATATTTTACTATGGTGCCGAACACTGCACAATTAATGTTTCATATGCATACTGTAAATAAAGTAATTTTTGAAGTTTTATTTTCAACTTTGTTTTTTGTATTATATCATGTTTTGAAGTGGCCTGATTATGAAAGTCCAATTTTTAGCAGTTGGTCTGTATGTGTATCTGTTATCGCATAACTTAATAGTAAATAACTGCAGGAAATTCAAATTTAGCACTTTGAATTTCATATTAGGTTACCGGCAAAAATTTTATAAATACTGGCAAGTTTGAAGGTAAATTATTAATAGCCTGGTTTTTTTTTTGTAATAATTCTATGCACAGAACTGTATATCAAATAAAATTGTTTTTAAAACTATTTTAGAATGTTCTAAAAGTATATTGAATTTTATTATCTTATGCTATTGAACTTAAAATTTAATATGCAATCAATCATTATAATATTGAAATGCAGGGTAAGAGAAAATGATGTGTGTGACACACCAGATTTTTTAAGATATGGTAATATAAATAAATACATACAGATTGATCACTAAAAATTGGACTTTTGTAATCAGGTTACCTCAAAACATGATATTATACAAGAAAAAACAAAGTTAAATTTTAAAAATTACTTTTTTTACAGTATGAATTTGAAACACTAATTTTTCTTTCTGAGCAGTGTTTGTCGACACAGTAACGTGCATCGAAGCACTTCCATCAATTACATTGAATATAAAAGAACATTTAGCTCAATTTTTGGTAGCTCTGTTGTCATATTGTCTATAAATAATATTGTGTACTTAAATTTAGTCCCAAACAAAAAACACCTAACAAAAAATGAATTACTATTCCAGCAATTTTCAAATATAGCTAGGCTGACCAGATCAAAATACCTTTATAATAGAAAAGCGTTAAAAATTGCTACAATTATCCAATTATGGGTGTATTTTTTCATTCCTAATAAATAAGGACTAAAAATAAAGTATTACTGATTAATAATTTACTTTCTACAATTATTTAAAACTTAGAAAAATGCCTTCAAAAAAAAAAGGAAGTCCCCATTTGTCCCCAGAAAATGGGGACGTTTGGTCAATATAAGTATAGCCCCAAATATCCAAATATTTTGGGTAGCCCTGTACACAACAGATGAATAATTTCCATATCACAATATACACAAAACATGTTTTTATGCATTAAAAAAAAAAAAAAAATTGTTTTTGTCAGCTTAATGCTGTTACACTGTACTTACTCGAAATTTTTCCAAGGATAATATGTTTGAATTCTCTTGGATGCCCTTGTACATGAACTACTTGCTTGATCTCAAAGAAAAGTTTAGTGTAGCGTCTATATGATGCGCATTTTGTACATTACAGTTTCGACTTTCTGCTACTATTTGTTCTAGAGATATGTTGATAACAGACAGATATACAGACTAACTGCTAAAAACATGATTTTCAGATTCAGGGCACCTCAAAACATTTAAATTTAACAAAAACTCAATTTCAGCTATTTGATCCAAAAACAATACTTTCTCTACCATGTATACAGATAAGAAAAGTAATACAATTTACATCATGTCTCTAGATTACTGTTCTTTTGTACATTCTTCGTTTTCCTTTTATATGCAGATATTACTTAATTTATTAAGTGCTAATAGCTACATGTGATTTAAAAGTTAGTTTAGCAGTTCTATACTGCAGTCTGCAAATCATTACAGAAAATTCTGTCTGTTGGGGAGTAAATCCCCCCCCCCCCCCCCAACACACAAATATAAAAAAGTATCCCTGCAGTTTTAAATTCATAAAATAGATAATCAGCCTTATCCCCTAGCAATAGCAATATTACTTATACTCTACAAACATATATATGTAAAGAAAATATTGTAATCATGACAAAAATTTTACTTTGAGATTTTGGTATTTCGATAGGCTTTGAGGTCTCAGAGTTCATTTTTGCTATTTTCACGGTACTATATGCATGTGCGTGTAGTATATATGTGTGAGTGAACATGATAGCATCTGAATGCATTGATGAATTTACCTGAATGTTGGTATATATGCTATAGGTCACCGTAACACAAGACCTATTGATTCTGGAGTATCTAGAGCTTAGTTATTTTATAGTGACACAATGCGAAGTTCTTTAACATTATGATCTACAGGCTCAAATTCTTTAAAGTGCAATAATGTTAAAGAACACACTATATGGAGAAAATTATTCAAATGCCCTATTATAATTTACTCTTCTCTTCATTTAACAACTTCTTTTACTTTAATTTATCAGAAAGTCAAACAGAGTTACTCCAGATTTTTGAATACAAAATTAATTTAGCATACATGGATCACCCACTGGGCATTAACCTAATCTAAAGAATCACATCTTTAATAGTAAAATTTATGTCAATAAATAACAGTGTTTTCTTTAATTAATAACTAATGAACATTACTTATTATTCACCTAATTCCTTGTAAATAATTTTAAGCAATTTTTTAAACATTTTTTGAGCCTTTCTCATGATTTTTGAATTGCTACAACTTTGTCTTAAAAGCTTATAATAAAAACATTACATTCTTCCAATTTACATTTAACTAACATGGATCACAAATATGTCAAATGGAGACACAGAATCCAAATTAGAAAAATGAATCAATTCCACATTTTACTATTACTAAAAAACATGAAACTTTTATACTGTAATTAAAAATAAAACTTAATAGCTTTATTCAGAGCTTATATGTATATCATTCTTTGCATCCAGAACTTCCTCAGCACATGTTTTAGGTGATGTTGACAGTTGAAACTGATTTTTTGTCACTCTCCTTTTTTTATCTGAGTAAATGGCACCACTTTCAGTCTAGGACCAGAACTGGTTCATTATAGATGCAGCTACAAACCGGTTCTAGGCACAGACTGAATGTGACACCATCCACTGAGATCTGAAGTATTTTGGAGAACTTTCTGAACCAAAAATTTTTTTCAGTCTCCAGAAATTAGAGCAAAAACCGGTTCAAATGTTGTGCAAAAAGTTTTTGTGCAATAGCAGCATAATAAGTGTACTGTATATACAATTTTCAAATATTTTAAATACCACCATATAAATTTTATCTTTATGAACATATTCATTCTCATTGTTCCAAGTAAGTTGCATCCCCTTTTGACGTTCAAAGAACTTGACTCTTGACTTTTTTTTTAGTAGCATTTCATACCACCTGGCATTCAACAAAGTTGGATCACATTAATTACAGGCAGTTAAATTCCTGATTACCTCCATGTTTTCACATCGTGATGCATAATGATGGTTGTGATGTAAAACTGTAGAGGTAATCACTAAACTATAATTAATATGATCCCACTTTTTCGGACGACAGGTTGTATCAATGAAATGCAGCTAAAAAGAAAAAGCCAAGAATCAAGTCTCAGTGAATGTCAAAATTAGAAACAAAATTAAACTCAGTGCAATTTTTAGATAAAATATAAAAACAAAAGAAAAAATTAGAAAGTACTTACGTAGCTTAAAAACACACATATTTTTATCAAAAGTGATTTGCTTAACTTTTTTTTTTTTTTTTTAACATATGTTTTTTTTTATATATATATACATACGTATTTTCTATTTGATTAAACATATTAATCAAACTTGTGCTTTGTTCCATATTCTGAATTTGTTTTAACTACTACAAATTGTAGACTGTTCGGCAAGATACCATGAAGGACTGACTTCCAACCTACCTGTATTGGTTTGAGATTCAAATTTCAAAAAGAATCAAAAGAAACAATATGTATTTATGCATTTTTATTTTAAAAATTACATAAAATTTCTTTATTTGCATAGCGAAGCTAATTGAACATTACTATTTTAATTCAACATCTAATGTTTTTCTCTGTAATAGACAAGTTCTCGCAGCACCTGCAGAGAGAGAAAATAAAAAACATTTCAAAAGGAAAAATAAATAAATAAATAAAAACTGACAGTTATGTCCTCCCATAAACCAAAAATTATACTCAATAACAATATGCAAGTTATGGTATTTATAAGAAACAATTTTGTATGATTATTTAATTGAAACCAATCAGTTTTGAATTTTCTCATCTACAATAAGTACTAGATTTTTCAATAATACGAGTAAATCTTCATATATAAAAAAGACAGTGTCTGGACGTGTCTCCAGACAGCATAGCACTAAAATGGTAATAAAGACAGTCATGTGATTCAACACGAAGATGCTTACTGAGACATCATCCTAGTGCATTTTAAAGCCCGATTTTTCAAATTTTTCATCATTTTTTAATTAATTGAAACATGATAATAATAACCTTATATTAGTTTTAAATTAGTTGACAAACATATTAAAATTAAACGTGAATAATAATAATAATAATAGAACATCATTATAACTTAAAAATTTTGAAACAATTATTGATAAATGTTAATATATATACTTCATGATGCTAAAAACAAATAGCTATTAAAGGTTAGTTCTATTATAATTATTTTTTATATTTTTACTGTCAAATTGTAGATAATAAACTGTCAATGATATCACATTTGACTGAATAGCACTCTAAACTCTACGAATCAAATTTTATTTTATAAGCTTTATTTATAGATCTTCCTAGGTGATTTTTTTTAACATGATTTATACAGATCACATAATACAATGATCACTGTCCAAATGTATGGAAAAATATATATAAATTATATTAAAAGCTACTAAAAAACAGAAAAAGAAAAGCAGTTCTGCAGACTATGGAATATATTTTCCTTTACATTTATTGCCCAGAGGGGACAAGTTTTCACCATGGGTATCTTTCAAAAGAGCTTATCAATACCTTTAGTGTGATATTGCCACCACAAGACTTTCTTCTGTATAATTTTAATTATACACCAAAATCATAAAATAGAAGTTTATTAAATTATTTTCCATATAAATGTAGACGATTTTTATCTAACAGAGTTACATCACTACAGGAAACGAAGTTCTCAGATGCACATCCCCCCCCCTAATTTATTACTACTATTATCAATTATTTATATTAATTTTACAATCATTGATTAACAATTATTAATTAACAATTAATTTTATAATTACATTGTTTAGAGTTATATGAAATTTTGTTTTGTTCACGTTAAAAATTTACAGCCCGACCTGTTGAACAATTGATCGCCAAATCAAATCTGCATCAGTTTATGTCAGGTTTCAACAAAATTCCAAGTTTGGTTAAACTTTGTTAATTGGTTAATGAGATGCAGTGTCTACTACATTAGTGATACACACACACACACACAGAGAGAGAAAGACTGACAGACAGACACTTTCTAAAATCAGTTCAATCGTGATCAGAAGTCAGAATATCCTGAAACGTGTAAATCCATCAAAACTGGAGTTTGAAACTTTTTACTAATGCAATACTTTCTCTTTATATACATACGAAAAAGAAAAAAAAAAATAACAAATGGCTGAACCACTGATCTGCGTTAATTTAAAACAACATTATCGATTTTTTCTTTCATTTTTGCCATAAAAAACTTAGCAAAAAAAATCTTATTTTTACTGTCTTCTATGTAAGAAGGAAATATTGGTTTTGTGAAAATTTTTAAACAGTTTTTGACGTATTTACATGTTTTGAGATTTCCTGATCACAATTTGACTGCTTTTAGAAAATGTCTGTCTGCGTGTGTGTTACAAACTTCGTAGGTACTGTATCTCAAAACCATTGAACAAAACTTGGTATTTAGTTGGAGCCTTACCTAAACTGGTAATGATTAGATTTGGGGATTAAACACTCAACAGGCCGTGCTGTTATTCTATTCTTTCTAAATTTTTAACATGGCAATACAAGACGAAATTTTGTATAAATGAACATGATGAGAATTATTTTAAGCATGATTGTAAAATTTGGATGAATTATTGCTAACAGTAGTAGTAAGCTAGGGGAAAAAGGTAAGTGCATGTAGGAACATTGCTCTGCTCCATCCCCCTTTCGTTAATTTTCAATATGGGTATCTTCGAAAGAACTCGTCAACACCTTTTAAATGAATGATCGAACAATAGATCAGTGATAATTTATACTAAGTTATTGATTTTTTCCATTTTTAATGAAAAAATAAATAAATGAAATAATGGGAAGAAAATTCATTTCTTCTCATGTCTGAACAAAACTGATTTTCTTTTGGCATTTAATATTAAACTACTTTCAGATAAAAATCGTCTGCATCCATCATGCAAAATAATTTTAATAAATTATAATTTAACAAATAATTTATATTGTGTAAATATGTACAGGATTATATAGAAGAAAGACCTGTGATGGCCACAGCATACTAGTTAATATGATAAAAACAATGTTTTAAGAACTTCTGAATAGTAGCAATATAAAATTATACAATGCAAATAAATACCCTAATATGTATTACTAAAATTATAAATAAAGTTACAACCAAAGTAAATAATGAAATTTATAAAAAAGTTTTTGTGCTTAAATAAAAAGTAATTTCAAAGAATAAAAATAAAACGAATAAAAAAACTATTTGTCTATACTAAAAAAAAGTAAAAAAAAAAAAACTAAAATCCATAAAATTTTCAAATTTCAGACATGGTACAAGCTTACAGAAAAAAAGGCTGAACTTTTCATGCCCCCCCCCCCCTCTCTCAAAAGTGGTAACAGGCAACTGACACAATATAAATTATTCAATAATAAAAATAATGTTAAATCTGATTGCATACATGTACACACAATAAACAAAATCAGAACAATAAATCTTACATTAACTATCATATTAATTATAATTAAAATAGTTGTAAGTTACACTTCATCATAAGTTACACTTTTTTGTTTATTGATTTTTTATCCTATAACATAAAATACAATTTTTTTTACTAATTGTGAATATTTCCATTGTGTGCACTATGGAAGATTGAACGTTGTTTGTATTTTTTCGAACAATAGATACTTTGCCGTAAAATGATAGTATGTTATCAATTATTTAAATATAGATAATCAGTGTTTAATCCTTTCGTAAACTGTATAATCATGTGCAGAAAAAAATATTTACCTTTAAAATATTTTCTCTGTATAGATTAATAGAATATAAATATTAAAATTTGAGAAGGAGGGGTCCATTAAACATGAGTGCCACAGTGCTCCACAGGAATAAAACGGTCCCTGCTGAAGCCTCCAAATTTTTTTTAAAAACTCCATACCCATTTAATTACATATAATCAGTTACATACAGTTCAAGTCAGTTGTCACTGCTTGTTTAATGAATTGTCCCGACTCAATATAGAAAAGTTAAAAGAATAAATGAAAGTAATAAGATGAAAATGAAAATGTGAATTTTGTTAATGGGTATAGCGTGAAAAAATTTTCTTGATTCAAATTATATTAGTTTAGCCTAAATATAAGTTTTTTAAGATATCCTACTTTTATTTTTCTTAACTCTTTATTCTATTTTCTTTGGGAAGTATGAGTAAAAGTTTCCTCTTAATACATTGTTTCAGATTATGATGTCATTTTCCCTAATAAATTACCATTTTTCAAAATTATTTTATCAGTTCCATAGCATGGATAAGATTTTAGGGTGGACGAGGGTAATTCCCGATCAAAAAAATAAAAACATCTAAATAACTCTAAAAATATCACAATTGATGTTAACCAAATTCAGCATGGTTAAAGCTTTACCATGTGTCAATTCAATAAAATATAGAGTTTGATTAAAATGTTTCAAAAGTTTGATTAATTGAAAAAATTCATTGATCAGTAATTACCCCAGCAACCGGGTAAGTATCGATCACACCCTGACCCCGGGGGAATTACGGATCAGGACATTTTTTGTTCTATATTGATTAATTTGGACTACAAATTATATCATTTTTAACATAAACCTGATTTTAATTATATATATATATATATTTAAATAAGCATATTTAATTTACTATTTTTATTTGTTTTGAAATTTCATCCAAACTTCTTGGCAAAACGCTTTATAACATTTAAAAGCATAATGTACATAGCATTACTGTCCTAATTTTATTATATATTTTATTTCAACCATACATTTTTATTATATCCTTAATAAATAAAACCATTTATTATTATTACAGTTTCTTTTTTACTGTGAAATAAAGGTAAAATACTATGTTTTTGATATGAACTTTTCTTTGATTCATAGTTAAGTATTGCAATTACCAATTAAAAATATTTCAGTTTTATTTGTATTTTAATTTAAACATTTAGTTTTTTTATTATATCCTTAATAAATAAAACCATTTATTGTTATTACAGTTTATTTTTACTACGAAATAAAGATAAAATAGTTGGCTTTAATTTGAACTTTTCTTTGATTTAAAGTTAAGTATTGAAGTTAACAGTTAAAAATAAGTAACGTTTTATATAACTGTATAACTTAAATCACAAGATTGTTTTGATTTTAAGCAAAATACATACATGATTTTTTTATGAACATGAATGAATATATATAGGTGCACACTACATACATGTACATTGATAAATATGTCTAAAATAATTTTAAACATACGTAAAAAAAGAATCTGTTGTATAAATCAATATAGTTGTATAACCAGTATACTAAATTACAGAAACATTATTAATATAATTTAAAAGCTTATATACATAGTTGTAAAATAACATTTAAATAAATAAAGCATTTTGATCTATCTCTACGTGAATGGCTAAAAACTATCTGTTATAGTAAAAAGCTCATTATCTCATTGACTGTTGAAATTCATCAATAAAAGAAATAAATGTCATTTATAATGTATTGTTATTAGCCACCAATATAAAGAGAGCCCAAAATGCCACTTTCAAGAAACATTGAGAATCGTGAATTAAAAAAGAATAGTAGTGAGTTATGTTATAATTATGCAGAAAGTAAGCATCTTAATTAATTTGCAAGCTTTTAAAACTGAAGGGTTGCTAGGAAACTGCAGGCCAAATCTAGATTCCTTACATATTCTTCATAAACTTCTTAAATAAATAATCTGGGAAGAAAAATACAAAAGGCCAAAATTAAAAAAAAAAAAAAAAATAGCTTATAAATACTGCATAGTACAGGAAGAAAAAAAAAAACATTTCAAAGTTTATATTCCAACTTTAGAGGGGAAAAAAAACATATCATGAGTAATATTTTACATTTAATAATTACCTCCAAGAGAAATCAAATTTTTAAAAACAAAAATTATGCCTAATCAAAAAATACCATCAACACGAAGTTACAATTTTCATAGTTTATGTAATGTTAACTGTAATTTTAGACTTTATATAAATATGCGTATACACATGTGCACAGGAAGAATTTTTTATATATATCTACAATAAAACAAAATTCTGCAATCACAGAATCTGGGATCAGGTCTGGTATAATAAAAAGAAATAATATAATTCATAAAATGTGCAAAATTTGCTTGTACAAAGGAGAAAGTATAACTCTTTAGCTACGACATTGATTTATTATTATTATTAAGTGTATCTCATTTATAGATTGTTAAATTAATCTGCAGTGTTAGCTGCACTGTTTTTGCTATTGGTATTAACACATAAATAGCAGAAGACTAAAAATACCAATTTAAAATCATTAAATAAAAAGTGAGAGAAAGAGAAATTAATGGTTTGGCTTCTCTTTTAATTGTAAATTGCACATATATATGATATTTAATATATATAAATATATAATATTTACAACATTCAGGAGAAAAATTGCTAAGCGTATCTCATTTATAGATTATTAAATTAAACTGCAGTGTTAGCTGCACTGTTTCTGCTATTGGTATTAACACATAAATAGCAGAAGACTAAAAATATCAATTTAAAATCATTAAATAAAAAGTGAGAGAATGAGAAATTAATGGTTTGGCTTCTCTTCTAATTGTAAATTGCACATATATTTTTAATATATACAAATATTTTATTTTTACAACATTTAGGAAAAAATTACTCTTGAGAAAAACATAACTAAATTTAATAAATTAAAACGTATGCATATTGTAGATAAGAGAAAGAGAAATTAATGGTTTGGCTTCTAATTGTAAATTGCACATATATAAAATTTAATATATATAAATATATAATATTTACAATATTTAGGAAAAAAATTACTCGTGAAAAACAAGTTAAAGAGTATACATATATTCTAGATAAGAGAATCCAAACCAGTACAAACAGCTCATGAGAAATCTTTGTTTATTCTCATTTTCTATGGTTCGTTGTTCGTTAGAAAATTTTACAGTTGTTATTCATATAAGTTAACTTCGGAATCACTGAATTTCTCATACTTAAATAACACCTTTCATTAATGAAATCAATCTTATTTTTTTTAATAATTTGAGAGAGTTAAATAAAATTACAACAGTTTTAAAATAAATTTAAGCTTTTATGAACACATTTTTGGATTGTTTATTAAAGGTAAACAACTGATCAAGGCATGCTTGAATGGTTAAAATACAATGGAAATACCGATTAAGTTTACAATAAAATACTTGTACCGTACCGATATTTTCATTTCTGCTTAAAATAAAAGAAAGGTCCATTTGGCCATGTAATAATATTTATGGAACTATAAATCAACGGATAAGAAATTATTACACAACAAGCAAAAACTAAAACCACCCATGAAATTAAATTTTACAAATAATAAACCTTTTCAGGGATAATATGCATTATTACGCTAAAGTCAAATATCAGAAATGAAAATAAAATTAAATGATTTTATATACTTACATGATAATTATTATCAAATCGTATTCTGTACAGAACGATAATGTAAAATTGTTTTCACTTCAGAAACACATAATTAGGATGAAATGCACATCTCAGATGTTTGTCAAATGTGACGATTTCGAATGGGTAAAATGCAATGGAAACTCTGATTAAGTTTACAGTATAATGTTTACTTGTAATATACTTTCATTTCTGCTTAAAATAAAGGCATGCTAGAATGGTTCGTCAAATCTACGGTAATGTGACAATCACAATATTAATTAAACAGCGCAATTCTTTCACATTTTACAAAAATAACATGGCGGCGAGCGAAGCGATGGACGAGAGGAAAAGTGGAATGGTTGGTTGAATGCGCATGCCCAGTTGCTCGTTCCGTTTTAGTAAAAAGTACGCTGCATGCTTGTTGAATTCAACGTAAAAGGACACTTCATTGGGGATGAATTCGCTCAATTGTGGAACACATTACTTCCAAGATATTTTTCTAATAATGTATGTCCAAATTTGGTTACTCACGACACATACTTTCAACATGATGGTTGAATTTATGTGAGCATGTGACAAAAATGGGATGTCAGTTCTCTGGAGGGACGTGTTTTCAACGTACGAGACGAGAAATGAACAAAATTTGGACGTATGTGCTGTGTGGGTATGTTTCATTTAAATGGGAAAATATTTTGAAAACTTTACAGGTAAGACAAAACTAAATAAAAATATGGTGTATATTCAATATTTAAACTTAAAACTTCTTCACAGACAATAAAATTCAATCCAGCGCAACCGTTTTCGAAAGGACTTGGCATTTCTTCATCAGGTGCAAAAAACATATGCTACTGCCTTGGAGGCAAAAGCAAGACTTGCTTTTATTTATGTAATATAAATATTTCTTTAAATAAATAATATAATATAGACATTTTTTTAATTGCTCTTATTTGAATTTATTGGAGCCTATCCGCGATTGTAATGAAATGCTCGCCCTCTGGTGGGCTAAGGTGAAATTATCACACCACTGCATATCCTCATATTATGCAATCGACTTTCCATGATGAAATGGCGGAGAAAGAATAATAATTACACGTGGCTGCTATATTTACTAACAACTGCAGTGTTCAGAGAGCGCCATCTATCGATCATTACAAACGCGGATTATCTTTACCCAGGAGATAACACGAGAATAAGTAAATAATTTTTTCCTTCCCAGAAATTATAATTCGTTACCTTCCCGTATACAAAAGGGGGGGATGACAATGAATGTTATCAGTAATTTTTCTCGCGAGCGCAATTGATGTATTTTTAACAATGGGGGGATTATCGTAAGCACAATTCATGTGTGCCCGTGTACTTAAATTATATTTTTAACATAGGAAAAGCTGTATTACGATACATGACAGGATACTTCATTTCGTATATGCCCGCCTTTTCTCTCTTTTGTAGTTAACCATGTAAACCTATCTGTTACTTTATTTGAATGTCCCAACTGAAAATACCTCAATGTCATGACAAAATATTTCTTTGCCCTACCAAACACTAATATTCGTTATGCAATGCCTTTTTTTTTCTTTCGATTGTACAGTATTATTGATAATAATAATTATTTATTTATGTATGAATATTAGAAAAATATAATTCATTAAATTAAAATTGAGTTTTTCCGTAATGCACTTTTTAAAAGAAATTTTCTTATTTTATAAATTAATTTTTCTTTTCTTAAGTTTTTTTTTTTAGCTGGTAGTTAGCTCGAATATCGTGCTAACTTAGCATTTCATTCCCTAGTTAAATGTTTCTGAAGGCTACATATATCATGTTGACCAAACAAAACTCTATCACCTAATTTTTCTCAATAATGCGATCATTTTTCATTTTAGCATATGCTTCGCAAATCGCAGGTGCCATTTTTACCGGTGCCATTATTACCGGGTGCCACTTTTACCGGTGCCATTTTTTCCTACATTCTTAGGGGTATACAGTGATGTTTTTTTTTTGGGGTTTAATGCTCGCGAAGCGAGCGAGTGTATTCGTGGTCGCATAGCGACCGAGGCTCCATGAATTTTCATGCTCCACGAATTGGGGAGTCCAGTGATGTTTTTTTTTTGTTGTTGTTCTGTTTTAATGCTCGCGAAGCGAGCAAACAGCAGAAAACAGTGACCGCTGCTCCATGAATTTTAATGCTTTTACTGATTCATGCTCCACGAATTAGGTGCGTCCAGTGATGTTTTTTCTGGTTTTAATGCTCGCGAAGCGAGCAAACAGCAGAAAACAGTGACCGCTGATCCATGAATTTTAATGCTTTTACTGATTCATGCTCCACGAATTAGGTGCGTCCAGTGATGTTTTTTTTTTGGTTTTAATGCTCGCGAAGCGAGCAAACAGCAGATAACATAGTGACCGCTGCTCCATGAATTTTCATGCTTTTACTGATTCATGCTCCACGAATTAGGGGCGTCCAGTGATGTTTTTTTTTTTGTTTGTTTGTTTGTTTGGAACAGCTTTACTATAAGGCACCCATTGCTTATTGCCGTTGCCGATGTTTTGATCACGTGGTATGATGGTGTTTTGATTTGGTTTGTGAGACGGAACTGCGAATCGTTTCACAACGTCGTGAATCGAATCAAAATGGCATGAAACGATACTTTTCATTATTATGAAACTTTTTTATGTTTCACTATGTTTTCTGCTGTTTGCTCGCTTCGCGAGCATTGAAACCAAAAAAAACATCACTGGACGCCCCTAATTCGTGGAGCATGAATCAGTAAAAGCATGAAAATTCACGGAGCAGCGGTCACTATGTTTTCTGCTGTTTGCTCGCTTCGCGAGCATTAAAATTAAAAAAAAAAACATCACTGGACGCACCTAATTCGTGGAGCATGAATCAGTAAAAGCATGAAAATTCACGGAGCAGCGGTCACTATGTTTTCTGCTGTTTGCTCGCTTCGCGAGCATTAAAACCAAAAAAAACATCACTGGACGCACCTAATTCGTGGAGCATGAATCAGTAAAAGCATGAAAATTCACGGAGCAGCGGTCACTATGTTTTCTGCTGTTTGCTCGCTTCGCGAGCATTAAAATTAAAAAAAAAACCTCACTGGACGCACCTAATTCGTGGAGCATGAATCAGTAAAAGCATGAAAATTCACGGAGCAGCGGTCACTATGTTTTCTGCTGTTTGCTCGCTTCGCGAGCATTAAAACCAAAAAAAACATCACTGGACGCACCTAATTCGTGGAGCATGAATCAGTAAAAGCATGAAAATTCATGAAGCAGCGGTCACTATATTTTCTGCTGTTTGCTCGCTTCGCGAGCATTAAAACCAAAAAAAACATCACTGGACGCACCTAATTCATGGAGCATGAATCAGTAAAAGCATGAAAATTCATTGAGCAGCGGTCACTATTTTTTCTGCTGTTTGCTCGCTTCGCGAGCATTAAAACAAAAAAAAAAAAAACATCACTGTATATCCCTAATTAGCGATGCATGAATCAGTAAATGTTACGTTTCGATACAACAGAAAAAAGTATCGATACTCTGATTCGGGTCTCGAATCACCATCTTATCACGCGATCAAAACATCGGCAACGGCAATAAGCAATGGGTGCCCTATAGTAAAGCTTAGCCGTTTGTTTCAATGCTCGTGAAGCGAGCAAACAGGAGAAAACATAGTGAAACATAAAAAAAATATTTCATAATAATGAAAAGTATCGTTTCATGACATTTTGATTCGATTCACGACGTTGTGAAACTATTCGCAGTTCCGACTCACAAACCGAATCAAAACACCATCATACCACGTGATAAAAACATCGGCAACGGGAATAAGCAATGGGCGCCGTATAGTAAAGCTGTTCCGCCACAAACGGCAAATCTAGCTGAGGGGAAATACTATAGTTGTTCCGAAAAACCATGTCTGTGAACAGTGTTCTAAAGAATTTTCTACAAAGAGAAATCTTATGACACATCTTCGCACTCATACAGGTGAAAAACCATATGCCTGTGAACAGTGTTCTAAAGAATTTTCTGCGAAGAGCAGTCTTATGACACATCTTCGCATTCATTCAGGAGAAAAACCATATGTGTGTGAAGGATGTTCTAAAGGATTTTCTCGAATAAGTAGTCTAAAGCGTCATCTTCGTGTTCATACAGGAGAAAAGCCATACGTGTGTAAAGAATGTTCTAAAGAATTTTCTGATAAGAGCCATTTAAAAACCCATCTTTGCGTTCATACCGAAGAAAAGCCGTATGTATGTGGGGAATGTTCTATAAGATTTTCTGACAGAAGCAGTTTAAGAAGACATCTTTTCATCCATACAGCAGACAAGCCGTATGTCTGTGAAGAATGATCTAAAGGATTTTCTGATAAGTACCATTTAATTTCACATCTTCACGTTCAAAAAGAGAAACTATCTCTGTGTGTAAAGAATGTTGTAAAGGATTTTCCCGAATAACTGATCTAAAGAGGCATCTTCGAATTCATACGGCAGAAAAGCCATAGTGTGTGAAAAATTTTCTAAAACATGTGGTCATTTATTGAAATTAATTGAAAATTCAGAAACAGGAGCAAAGCAGTTATAAGGTTACATAACACGTGTACATTGTGTAAAAGTATAAAAAATTAGGTAATGAAAATTTTGCATTCTGTTTGTTTTACTTAAAAAAAAAATAGGAAATTAGTAAATTACTGAAGCTTACATCTTCGTTACATTCTTTTCCTTAAATTATTTTAAAACAATATTATGTCATAAATAGCTGTTGCGTTATCTACTCATGCAAAAAACTTACTGAATGTTTATGACAACAACAAATTTTTACTTTCAGGTTATTAGAAATGTGTGATAGATTTTTCGTTAAATATGGGAATGGAAGAGGTTGTGTATTAAATTTAATGTGTCTTTGAAATAAAATCAATCAAATAATACTTTATAAAATTCAAAAATCATTAGATTTTAAGTATTAACAAATATAAATTTAGAGATTAACAAAAGCATTTAAAATTTTACTGCTTTGCATATCAATTTTCCCCATTAGGAATAATAGCGATTTTTATTATTATTGTTTTATATATGTTACCGCTAAAGTGCAGAAATCAGTTAATCTACAGATTATCTAGCTAATCTGCACATTAACTAGGGTGATCCGTTAAAGTGAGGAAAATTGTTTTATTTCTCAAATTACCTAGATAATCTGCACATTACCTACTAGGCACTAGTTAAAGTGAAAATAAGATATCTGGTGTTGTAATTTTACAGCACGCTGTGTTGTATTTGTTTTTTCATTCGGAAAAAAAAATAGTTTTCTTTTCTTTTTTATTTCTTTCTTTACTTATTTTAATCTGTATGTGTTTTAATTTTTATATCTTTTAAAGTTATATTTGTTTTATTTTTTATTTATTTCATCTTTTTTATTCTGTCAATATAAGTTTGAATATGTTATTCATTTTTAATGTGAAATATAATAGCTTTAATAGCTTTCAATAAATTCTATTTTATAAATGAATGTTAGAATTGTAATACAGTAACGATTTCTTTTCAAAATAAAAATATTTAGCAATTTAAAATTAAAAATTAAAAAAAAAAAGTTTTATTAACAACTTATATTGCTATTTCTATTTAAATGCTAGAAATATTAAATTATATAAAATATTACTAGAAATATTAAATTAGACAAATCAGAAGCATTATTTAAGAAGTGCTTCAAATAATTAAAACTACTTTAACATTTTTTAGAATGCATGAAAATTAAAATGACAGTTTTCAATGCTTTATTAAACTATATTTTGCAGCATACATATATCTGCACAAGTTTAGAAAATATATTAATTTTACAAAAAAAAAAAAAAAAAAAAAAACCTTTATTAACACTTTTTATGTGATCTACAACGAAATTATTTGAAAAAGCGAACAAAATTAAAAAAAAAAAAATAAATAAATGAATAAAAATATAATCCTGATATATAAAATATGTACAGGGAACTTGAAACTGAAAAAGAAAAAAAAAAAAAAAAAAAATGTAATGAAATGCTACAAAATGTACAAAAATATCATATTAAGTATTTATAAAATGCCATAATATTTTTCAAAGTTAATAATTAATATATCTTTTTTTTTTTTTTTTTTTTTTTTTTTTCAGTAAGTAATAGTAATTTAAATCAGTTTTAAAATAAATTAGTTTTTAAAAGTTATGGTTTAACAGTTTTAGTTCGGAAGGAAATAATTACTGTAATGTAAATATAATATTCATAATTCAAAATGGAATTTCACGAGAGACAGCTTTTATATAAGATTAAATTTCATTAATAAAATACAGACCCTTATCAAACTTATATTGACAGAATTAAAAAAGATAGAAATAAAATCAAAATTAAAACAATTATAACTTACTTGTTACTTTAAATTTTGTGTTAGTCATAATAATAAACCTAATCATGGCTTCCATGCTATCCTCCACATTTTGCGTTTGACGTTTATCGGTTTATCATCATAGCGTAGCGGAAGTGAAGGGGTAAAAGTTTTAGTTATGTTTGAAGGTCATTCGCGTATTTGTATCACATGGCTGTTTGACGTCATAGTGAATGTAAAAAAAAACTAAGGCTCGAAAGAAACATTTGAACTTTAACGATACTGAAACCGTTAATCTGCAGATTACCTAGTTAAAATGCGGAAAACTCTTTATTCTGCACTTTAACGGGTCATTTTAGTTAATCTGCAGATTAGCTAGGTAATCTGCAGATTAACAGATTTCGCGTTTTAACGGTAACATATATACAAATTAAGGAAAGAGTTATGCTAATTGAATGTAATATCATTTTAGAAAACAATTTACAGTAATTATTCTACACAACTGTTTACAAAAATGTTATATGTAACAAAGGATATTTTTACATACAACTTAAATTCATTTTGTTAAATTTCCAATACATAAAACTTTTCAATGTACAGTTTTAATTCTCATTAAATTAGCCCTTTTAAAAGAAAATCGTGAAAAAGAACTAGTACGTCGTAGCCATTACAAGATCTTCTTTCATACTTTCTTACAGAAATTCCCGCAGAATAAATTTTTTATTGAAATTATTTTCATTGACTAATGTAAATGATATTCATCTCAGAGAAGTGTAACACAAAATGTCGAAAAAATGTTTAATTTCGTCTCTCTAGACAATATCTAAAGATATCTAATATAAATACAGTATATTTATATATATATAAATAAATATATATATATATATATATATATATATATATAATCGTTTGCCCTGAGTGAGTGAGTGACTGATATAAAAGGGCATCAACGATTAGTCAAGTTTAGTATCTATATATATTTAAAAAATTGTTTGGTATTTAAATTTCACTTTTTGAAAACTCTGGCAATAAATCAACCATATTATTGTTATAATATAACTACTTAACAAGTTTGATATTAAAAATATTCATTAAAACCACATCTGATATTTCTCCGAAATTTCAGTTTTACTTATTTCTATAAGTAAAGTAAGTGATACTATTTTTCCAAAATGAGGAATAAACATTAAAACTGTGATTTCTCAAAAAAAAAAAAAAAAAAAAAAAAAAAAAAAAAAAGTTAGTTATTTTTCTTTAAATTCAACATAAAACACATAATCAAATTGAACATAAAATACATAAAAATCGTATTCGAAGGAGAAAACATGGTTTGGTTGTTATCTCCTAAAACTTGAAAAGGTTTAATATTTGAAAGTCTCAATTAATATTACCACGCAAAATTTTTTTTAGAGTACATTTACATAAATTTATCAAAATAAATTTCAATTTTGAATAATTGGCTCTCAAAAATACTTTTTTTTTTCTAAAAATTATTTTTTTTTTATCTTTAAATGCATTTTTGGTATATATTTGTTAGACATTTTATATTGTTTCAAAAGTATATGATGACAATTAGGATAAACGTATAGAAATATTTCCATTTGAAACGCATGCGAAATATAAAACCCTAAAATAGAGTTATTTTAGAAGGAAAATTAACTAGAATTGCAGTGATTCAACCTGAGAAGATCTATCTGTGTAGTAGATCGCGCATTAGACTTGTGTCGAATGATTAAATTATTACATTTAATATCTTTATGCAAGGTGCTTTTTATAATAGTGTAGTAAAATATCTGGTAGTTTATCGTAAGAAGCCCAATGAATGAATATCTATTAAATTCGACAATAAGAAAACTAATAAAGTTTATGTCAAAGATTTTTACTAATCATTTGTCCCTCTATCTATTTACGCTTTTAATTCAATAGATATTTTCAGAATGGTTTGAAATCTATGTTTCTTATTTAAGTTCAACAAAGCATTTTCTTTCTTTTTTTTTTTTTTTTTTTTAATGATGTATATAAGTTAGTTTAACGTCGTGGATCGGGTACAGGGGCACACAAAAATAATTCAAGTAGATTCCTGTGGATAAGAAAATCCTGAGGATTTTTGGACTCTTCTATGAAATAGCACATATGTCACAAAATTTTAGAAATTAATTTCAGAAAATTAAATAATATATTTCTTATCACTTTAAATAACACCTTAGTCTCCAAAACTATATTCAAAAGCAATGGCAAAACTATTCTATTTATTTTTCTGAACCTTTTTTTTTTTTTTTTTTTTTTTTTTTTGTGACAGGTGTACGATTTCTTGAAATGGATCAAATAGTAAAAAATTAGGAGTAGATTTATGCGAGAGTAAAATTTATTACTTCAAATTTAAATACAGGAAAAAAAAAACTTTTTATTAAAAAATAAATAAATAAAATGTATACACTCATTTTACATTACGAATAAAATGTTATTATTCATTTAATGTATACGAATCACAGCCATATTTAAACAGACATTAGTTATGAACTATACATATTTCTATAACTGCTTGAAAAATAATATTTAATTGTTGACTAATTTGTATCAATTAAAAAAGAAATGTACAATGTATTTTTTATACTCTTGATTCTAGTAAAAAGTGCATAATATCGATTTTTCTGTTCTTTTAACTATAAGTTTTTCGTAAAGATACTGTAGGGAAAACTAAGCGGCCACTTCCTGTGTGGCACACGCTGCAGGGTATCGGCCATTTCAAAAGATGTCTTTGATAAAGAATAAGAATAATTAGGAGCATTCCTCCTTTTGAAAGATTAGCCAGAATTTCTCACCATGCCGTGGGAGAAAATGTTACACATCTCAGATTGTGTAGTGTGTGCATTACAGAAAGTAAACTTCGCTTGTATATCTGTCTATATTTCCTTTCCTTTTTCCTTATATATATTTTAAGATTTCCATCTTCGCGGATGTGACATTTTGACTTATTTTTAGGTATTATAACATTTTTTAAAAGGCATAATTTAACAAATAATAATAATAATAGAAAGTAGTATATATATTTATATTTTTCCAATTTTAAAATATAATGCTTCATCTTATTACTTTGGATTCTAAAGTAATAGGTTGGTTGTAGGTTTAAAGGCCGATTGACTACGCAAGGGTCCCAGGTCTATATAGGGGAATGCCCTCCGTGGGGATCTATTCAAGTGGTCCACGCCCGTATTTACGCGAGTTTAGGAGAAAAAAAACATGAAAATCTTCGAACAGGTAGGTCGACGAACACGGTTAGAGATCGAACGCGACACTTCCCGTCTAACAGGTTTGAGAAGCAGTACTGCTCTCCAATTTTGGGGCCGATTTTTTTTTTTTCCCGACTATTTTATTTGATTAGATTTCCTGTGCCGTGGGGATACTCCCTTCCCTGAATCCCCACTTAAATACTCAACATATACTCATAAAATATTTAAAGCTGTTAATAACGTTAAAACTTTATTCAAAATTATTCAGGAAACATTCACCTTTATTACTCTTTGCAATTTACTTATCTTCTTGATCAATATTTTCAAGCGCAATTTAATTGTGCCTTCCTTTCTAGGAATGATTATCCTGTATTTATACACGTTCTTTAAAATCTTTATATATTTCACAAAACATCCATAAATTATCTTTGGATTTCATGGGATGACATTTTCCTTTCTTTTATAAATATTTCTGCTTAAAAAATATTGACGATTGGAGGGTCCTAGACCAAGATGGTGTGTCTTCTTTTCTGTGGATGTATAGCACCTATTCATTAACGTTATAGAAAATACCAAAAAAAAAACTTCGAAAGGCTGAATCGACAAATTCGACCTCGAACTCGGCGCTTTCCATATTTCAGCATCGATAACATTTGCGTTTATGTTAGTTTGAGTTTATAGTGATATTTTATTATATTAGAACCTTTTATAATTTACATAATAAGGATATGGCGAAAAATTCTTAATTTATATATTTTCCGAAATGCTGATAAATTATTGATATTTCATGGGATGTTATTTTCGTTTCTTTAACAGATGTTTCCAGTTTCAAAAATATTAACGACAGTAGTCAGTAGGGTATTATACCTTGCTGATGTGTTGTTCTTATCTGAGGATGCTTAGCCCGTATTCAACTGCGTTACGGGAAAAAAGGCCTAATTTTGTTTTCTAAGTAATATACAATTCTCACTAAACATAAATTAATTTAGTACGACAGGATTAATCTATTCTCCCATTAGAGAATATTTTAATCTATTTTTCCATATAAAGACATGTGGTAATTGTGTTTCATTTCCTAGTATCGGTTACTATATGTATTTCTTAGAATTTCTTTAGTATAGCTTTAGCATAGGAGCTCCTTAGCGGCTTTTAATTTTTTGTTGTCAATTTGGCGATGAATTGAAATGGTTATCGTTTTTGCATAAGTAAAAATCTTGGTGAGAAACGTCCGAGCTACTTCGGTGCCAAATTTCAAATTGCGCCGAGGGATTCCATAATGAAGTTGTTCCATTTCTTTAGCCCTTTTTTTCTGAATTTTATTTAAATTATTTTTTAAAAATGTTTGCACATTTTTTTTTTTTTTTTTTTTTTTTTTGTACATAAAGAGAAATATATTTAAATATATTTAGCAATCAAGTTTTCTGTAAGTATTTTATATTTTCTTTCAATTATTGTTTGGTTGTTCTTTAACTCTTTACTTATGAGCAGCTATAGTCACGCAATTTGGTTAACACCATTCCAGGGAATGATGCCTATCTTTTCAATCTGATATTACTTCATCTAGGTATCTTCTATTTGAGTTTTTATTGAATAGTTTTACAGAGACACACAGATAGCTCATGAATCGTAGAATATTTCAATATATAGTTTTTATAGTTTCAGTGAATTTTTAATAATCAAATTTATGTCGTAAAATATGTTTACATTCAGAAATTTCATTTTTTTTTTTTTATTATTATTATTATTATTATTATTATCAAATTAACTTTTAAAAAATTCCATTTATTTTAATTTATGAAAAATGGTCATTATTAATTTAGAAATTTAACTCAATTTTCAGCAATTTTAAAAATGTTAAGCGGCTCTAAACTTCGCTCATTAATCCCAGCGGGGCTCTATCCGACTATTCGCTGCTTAGTCTCTCAGTGAATACGAACATTAATAGCGCATTACATAAGGTAAAATCAGAACAATTCTATATAAATCTCCAAATTCAATGTCAAATTAAAATACATAATACAAATAAAACTTTTTTAGGATAGAAGGAAAATTCGTAAAAGCTAAATCATTTTACATTACATCTTTAGTATGTGACCCCCTTGACGAATTAAATATTTTTATCACTATTTGGCGATGAATATTTTGGTATAATTGCTTGTTATTATTATTATTATTATTATTATTTTAGGTATATATTTTTTCGAATGCCTGCACTTTTTACTATATTATATAACTAGCAGGCGACGCCCGCTTCGCTGGTCCCTATTTTTAAATGAATCACTATAATTACTGAATTCTAAAAATTGCATTAATTTTTATCACGTGAAAAAAAAAAAAAAAAAAAAAAAAGAGAAACAAAATTTGATTAGGAAAAATGCAGCACCGGGTTTTCACTGCCTTCGGAAAAAATTCCCAAAAAGCTCTCTTATTTCTATTATTTTCCCCTTCGCCCCCCCCCTCCCGTCTATCCTAATAATTTTACAAATTCGAAAATATCTGCAATCGATTTGTAAGTATCAAAAACCTCTATGCACCAGTTTAGAACGATCTATCTCTATTTTTATTTTTTTGCCCCTCCAATCCCGACCCTTCCCACCCCTCCCAATAATTTAAAAAATTCGAAAATATCCGCAGTCGATTTGTAGGTACCGGAAACCTCTGTGTACCTATTTTGAATGATCTAACTCTTTTTTTGCCTCTCCGCCCTCCCTTCCCGGGCCTCCAAATAACTTTACACTTTCGAAAATATCCCCATTCGACTCGCAGGCCACTAAAACCTATCTGTACCAATTTCGAATGGCCAAACTGTATTTCTATTTGTTTTTGCCCACAGCCCCCCTTCCCGCCCCTCCTAATAATTTTACAAATTCGAAAATATCCGCAATATATTTGTAAGTATCGAAAACCTCTATAAAAACTTTTGAACGATCTAACTCTATTTTTATTTCCCCCCCCCCTCTCCCCTCCCCCTTCCCGGCCTTCCTAATGATTTACACTTTCTAAAATATCCCCATTCGACTTGCAGGCTTCTTAAACTTATCTGTACCAATTTTGAACGGCCTAATTGTATTTCTATTTGTTTTTGCCCCGTAGCCCCCCCCCCTTAGCGCCCCAAACCCCTTCCCACCCCTCCTAATAATTTTACAAATTCCAAAATATCCGCAATCGATTTGTAAGTATTGAAAACCTGTATGTACCAATTTTGAACGATCTGACATTATTTTTATTTTTTTGCCCCCCCCCCTCTCCCCTCCCCCTTCCTGCCCCTCCTAATAACTTTACACAATCGAAAATATCCCCATTCGACTTGCAGGCCTCTAAAAGCTGTCTGTACCAATTTTGAACGCCCTAACTGTATTTCTACTTGTTTTTGCCCCATAGCCCTCCCCCCCCTGCTGCCCCACCTGGGGGCTGAATTTCTAAAATTCCAGAATTTTGTTTTTAGATATTTGCATTAGCTATATTTTAGAGCAAAAATTTCACGTATATCTATTTTTTTGTTTGAGATATATAGGATTATGCGAAATCACGTTTTACGCTTGTGAAATCACGTTTTGCCCCCCGCCCCCCTTGGGGATCGAATTTTGGAAATTCCAGAAATTGATTTTTAGACATTTGTATTAGCTACATTTAAAAGCAAAAATTTTACGGATATCTGTTTTTTTGTTTGAGATATAAAGGATTTTGTGAAATCACGTTTTGCCCCCCTCCCCCCCTTGGGGGGCGAATTTTGTAAAATCGCTTCTTAGTGGATGCCTACGTCATAGAAAGAATATTGTCACAAAATTTCATGCTTCTAGATCCAGGCGTCTGGCCTGGGCGATGATGAATCACCCCCTCACTCAGTCAGTCAGGAAGAACGATTTTATATATATAGATAATCGAGGGATCCCGAAAAAAACCTGTCGTACTTAAAAAGAAAAAAAAAAAAAAAAAAAACATGAAAATCTCTTAACCAGAGCCTGATTATCACCTGTTGGGGCCCAAGGCCCAGGACGATTTTGGTGCCCCCCCCCCCCCCCTGGAACAAAGATGTTTTTTTGTTTTGTTTTTTTAATCTAATTTGTGCACAAAGTTTGACTGCTGGTAAAAAAGTTAAAGCATCACCTTCATAAGAAATTAGTTTTAACTTCTTTTGCAATGAGACCTCAAATTATTATTATTGGTGCAGGGGTAATCTTTCTTCTATGACTGTTGGAATCCACTTGCATAGAAATGTAATTTTTTACAAGGTATTCTTTATAATACTGTTTGTTTTTTTTTTATCCTAATCTACCTCATTCATACCATACGAAGTCAGCGGGTATGTAAATATGAACACATGACCAAATACTACTGAAAATGTAAAGATATTTTTCATTAGAATGATACAAAGTTCTTTAATTTGTATTATGTAACTGTAGGTCAGCAAGTGAAAATTTATCTGGATTTTTTGGTCCGCTGTAAAATGTTATATCATTCGACCGATCTCCACGAAAACTGGTATATTTAATAATCTAGCTAATGTTGTATTTTTTAATTTAATCGGATAATTGGTTAAAAGATATTAAAAAAAAAAAAAAAATCCCTACTTTCAACTAAAGATTATTATCGTTTGCTAACTTTTGGTTAATTTTTTTAAGGAAATTTTTTCCAAAAATAGCATTTTTAAATTTATAAATTATTTTAAGTAAAGCTGCGTTTGCAGACTCGGTGACTTGGCCAACGAATGTTATGTGAGAAATGCCTAGCTGGTTGTCAGCCAGGGTAGCTCAGTGGTAGAGCATCCGTGCGTTAAGCGGAGGTGCCCGGGTTCGATTCCCGGCTCTGGTATTTTTCACATAATTGGTAAATAAAAATATCAACCTTTACACTCCAATTTACTTAAAATTATTATTCACGGTTGATGAATTCATGAATAAATATTTCTAAATTTAAGAATTATTTTGGTGTCTCTATATAGAGGTGCCCTAGGCCGAGGCCTTGTCGGCCTGTGCGATAATCAGGCCCTGCTCTTAACAGCTAGTTTTATAAGAACGAACTGGGAACAATCGAATTCAGAACTACCAGTCTACCAGTTTTGAAAGCATTTGCACATACCTTAATTTTCAGTGTAAGTTAGTGATATTTAATTACATTTAAAGTTTTCTGTAACTCTTGAAATCGAGAAGTGGTGAAAAATTCTTAAATTGCATACTTCACGAGATATCAATAAATTATCTATATTTTAAGGGAAGCCATTTTCTTTCGTTTTATAAATATTTGCAGTTTCGAAAATATTTGATATGGATTCAGTGAATTTTTAATTACGAGAAATTATAACTATATAATATATCGAACTTTTTTAAATGTTTGAGACAACTCTTAGTTGAGTGAGCATCATTTTTGTAAAATTCTAATTTTAGTCTTAGGCACTTTCTAACATAAGACCGCTGTTAAAAATTTCCCACTTTCATATATTTCAATAACTATTTCTTAAATAAACAAATAAAATTTAAAAATATGTAAATATTTTGTTATGCATTGTTAATAAAGCACTTTTCTCCATCCTTAGAAAAATAAAAAGTCGAACGGTTTCCCACCCTGGGTGGAAGGAGTTAAAAACATGTTTGCGAGTTTAACTCAGCTCCAAATTACTTCACGGTGAAGAAGTTGTACATGGGGGGACTAGACTCGAATACTAAAAAATCAATTTCTGCAATTTTGGAATTTTCGATTTTAAAGGGGGAAAGTAGAATTTTTTTTTTTTGGGGGGGGATGATTAGATTGAGAGGGAAATCTGTTCTAGACATACATGTAGCACCTCATTTTAAAGGTCTTGAAAGTTCATGTAGATTGGGGATGTTTGTATACAATAGTGTGCCCCCTGGTGGGGAAAAATGGAACTAGGTGATTTTGTAGTAGACCCTATCATGTTACACCTTATTTCAAAAGGTCTTGGTATTTTCTGACTGTTGGTGAAGCTCATACAGAACACACTGTGCCCCCTGGTGGTGGAAAGTGCAACTAAAGGATTTTGCACTTGACACCACCATGTGACACCTTATTCGAAAGGTCTTGGAAATTTTTCTGTGTCCGTGACTATGTCGCCGTGTTTCTGCCACTGGGTATAAAATCATACAAATTTAAGGTTATTATCATGGGCCCGGGCAATGCAAATCAGGTTCGTTCAGTTCCAGGTTAATTATTGGGAATTTTTTCATGTTATTTTTATTTAAAAATAGAAATTCAAACAAAATAAAGTTAAAGATATAAAATAATACAAATTTCAGCACCTGGTCGAGAAGCACATGCAAACGAAGAGCTATAGACCAATTCCCTAAAGCAGTGCAGCAATTTAACACCAAGGTGTAAAACATATATGGAGAAAAGTGGTGTAAATTCCCTAATAGTGTATTGATTTAACACGTTGTCTCAAAACGTGGTAAGAGAAGCAAGAATGAAAACGCTGAGAGTTTGCTTATATTGTGAGTGGAATCAGAGCTCGATTCTAGAACCAATTTTTTCATCAAAATATTTTTTTTTTTTACATTAAGTTTCAAAGTTGAAAACATAGTTGCCAGTTAAAATATACTGGTTGGCTATGGTAACCAGGTGACTGTATTTCACGTGCCAAGTTAATACTAAAGTATAAATTGCCAGCATGCGATTAATATGAAAGTACCAAATGGCAATTATAACACTTAAAGGATTATGTGTCATTCTTAAGTTTTTGAAGCCACTTGGATTCTAAAATATGCAAATATTATGGTGTAAAAGATGTGATTGTGATGCAGAAAAACTCTTAAAATTGGATGCATTTTTAAACAAAAACAATTAGTTCCATTACACTGCTCGGCATGAAAATTGCCTCTGACACCATTTCAGCATATTCTTATGTAAAATGAACTCCTGAATCTGAATAGGATGCCCATTTTGCCCTATCACCCATCATTTTTTAGGAATGGCCCCCTATTTTTTTTTATCATTTTTCGGTGATTGTATGGCTATGAATTTGATTTCTAGGTGGAGAGAGGATTATTTTAACTGTTAAATATCTTCTGAGGGGCTATAGAGTTGGAAAATTCTAAAAACACTGACATTTGCGATAAGGGAAAAATTTTGGGGAGGAAACTGAAATTATGCATTACATATCTTATATTCTTTTAATCTGTTATTTTTTAAACTTTATATTTTTTTGTTTTTAGGTGTTAATTATTTTTCATTCTTCAAATCAAATTCATGGTCATAAAATTATCGAACGAACAAGGAAAGAAATTCAGCATATTTTTATCTGTTCTGTAAATATAGACGGAGTATTTATTTTTTTAAATTTTATTTAATTTTTGCTGGATAAGAATGAATAGTTTCATTAAAACCTAGATCTGTGTTTTATTTATTGGAAAAATTGGATTAAGTTTTATAGTTAAGTGAGTCAGATATTGATTTGGTAGTGTAATTTATAGAACAATTGTGCCATGGGACCTCTTTCATGGGCCACCTCTCTGAAGGGCCAGTTTTCTAGAAATCAAGATAAATATGTGAAAATAATTCACAGAAAGTTTTCTGAATTTGCTGTAAAATTAAAAATTTCATTTAGAAAGATTGGAGTGTAAGGCTGAATTTTTATACCAACTATATGAAAAATACCAGAGCCAGGGATCGAACCCGGGTTCTCCGCTCGATTCCAGGCTCTGGTATTTTTCATATAGTTGGTATAAAAAAAAAATCAGCATTACACTCCAATATTTCTAAAAGAAATTTTATGGTTGATGTATTATTGAATATAATTTCTAACTGGAAAATTCATGGTCTAATGGAGTTGTGCTATGAAAAATATTCTCACCTGTTACATCTGCGTTTGCAGACTCGGTGACCTTGCCAACATATATTATGTGAGAAATGCCAAGCTGGTTATCAGCCAGGATAGCTCAGTAGCAGAGCATCTGTGCATTAAGCGGAGAACCCGGGTTTGATTCCCGGCTCTGATATTTTTCACATTGTTGGTATAAAAAAATCTGCCTTACATTCCAATCTTTCTAATTGATGTTTCAAAAATTCATTTCAAGAATCTGAAAAAAAAAAAAAAAAAACTGGTCGCCAGCAAAAAATTTTGGTAGCCAGTAGCCAGTAAAAAATATCCCCAAACCACATTTTTATTTATTATTATTATTATTATTATTAATATTTATTTATTTTTTTTTTTTTTTTGAATATAGAAAATAAAATTAGCATAAAAAACAAATATTTACTAAGGCAGAATGATACACCAGGAAACACCTTTTTAAATTTCACATCATGAAACCAGTTTTATTAATCTCACTAAATTGTAAAGTTTTATTAATCTCACTATCAATATCAATATATCATTACACACACAATGATTCAGCACCAGGTCACAAAGCACATGCAAACGAGGAGCTGTGTAGACCAGTTCCCTAAAACGGTGCAGCAATTTGACACCAAGCTGTAAAACATATCAGTACAAAAACCCTTAACGGGTTAAAAGTTTGTGACGCAGCTACTTTATCACTATAAGAATTTGAAATATGGGTCTTAAAAATAATGATATCAAGTTTTAAGTGACGCTCTTCTATTAGTTAAAATATACATAGATTTTCTTATTTGATCATTCGCTTTTTTCTTTTATTTATATTTACAATGCAAACATAATATTTTTAACTTCAAGATAAGACAAATATATAAAATATACTCACTGATGCTTTTTCATTTTCATTTCAATTTCAAAATAACAGTTTTAAAAGGAATGATATAAAAATTCCAGTCACGCCTCGGTGTCATTTTAAAAGATTTGTTTTTAGATTCCATTAAAATTACCTTTGTTTTGTCTGATAAAGTATATTTACACATTCAAACAGTGCTTTTAATTTTTAAATATGCTGTCAAATAATCACACTTTCACTGAGTTTGCATTATAAATAAAAATTATTTATTTCAATAAATCGATTTGTCTTTTGCGTCACGCTATCCAAAACTGCAAGTAAAATTTGTGCAAATGTTTTCTTTGCATCACACTGTCTCTTTGCAGAAATTCTCACTTAGTTGGATACTATGATACAAAATAACATTTACATATATTTTACTCACAGTTTTGGATAGCGTGACGCAAAAGACAAATCGATTTATTGAAATAAATAATTTTTATTTATAATGCAAACTCAGTGAAAGTGTGATTATTTGACAGCATATTTAAAAATTAAAAGCACTGTTTGAATGTGTAAATATACTTTATCAGACAAAACAAAGGTAATTTTAATGGAATCTAAAAACAAATCTTTTAAAATGACACCGAGGCGTGACTGGAATTTTTATATCATTCCTTTTAAAACTGTTATTTTGAAATTGAAATGAAAATGAAAAAGCATCAGTGAGTATATTTTATATATTTGTCTTATCTTGAAGTTAAAAATATTATGTTTGCATTGTAAATATAAATAAAAGAAAAAAGCGAATGATCAAATAAGAAAATCTATGTATATTTTAACTAATAGAAGAGCGTCACTTAAAACTTGATATCATTATTTTTAAGACCCATATTTCAAATTCTTATAGTGATAAAGTAGCTGCGTCACAAACTTTTAACCCGTTAAGGGTTTTTGTACTGATATCATTACTTTTTAGAGGTTATTGATCAAAAAATTAAAACGAGTCGTTCCGGCTCATAGGAAGGTTAGGTTGATTTATCTTTTCTTATGAAGATGCCACCATCTTTTTTCAAAATGACAGCTACAATTTATTAATGAACTTGGTAGATTTATTAAAGAGGTCTATTTACATATGGAGTTTTAAGCAAATCGGTTCAAAAGTTATTGTGATAATTTTCAAGTGGCCACCATTTAGAAACAAAGGACAGAGTGACTGAGATGCCCAGTGAACTTATCAAAGATATTTGAATATGTCAACTGTGCAAATGCGATTCAAACTGATTCCATATTACAAAAGTTATTGTAATAAAAAAATTTTAAGTGGCCGCCACTTGGAAACAAAATGGTGGAGCAAGTTGCCTAGCAAACTTTTCCAAGATATTTAAACTGTATTAAATTCACTCCCCAACTTTGATCTGAACCCAGTGGCGCCGATTATGTGGGGGCTTGAGCCCCCCCAGAAAATTTTCTGTAAGGGATCAGCCCCCCCAGAAATTTTGAATACTGATTCTCTATTAAACAAGAAATTCTTTCCTCTATTTCTTATTTAGTTTCTTACCAAAATCATAGCTGTAAAATAAGGTTGTTGCAATTGAAAATGGACATAAATCGACTAAGAAAAAAAGAAAGAAAAACAAGAGAGGCTGAAAGTCTCTGTATGGGGCGCGGGGTGAGTTCAGAGGAAGATGATTCCCTTTACTGTGCTACACTTATAGTTTGTGCATGAGGAGCAAAAGTTTTCAGAAACATCGATGCAAAGTAATATAACTATTTTTACAAAAGTTACTGCCATATAAATTCGATTTACATAAACTAAATGGCAAAGATTATGATGGCATTTTCAGGTCCAGTTTTGGGGCCCTTTGCTACTCAGAGCCCCTGGCACGTGCCCCTGTGTTAATTAGGCCGTTGTTTGTGTGTGCATATGTTCTTTTCCTTGGGTAAGCGTGTGTACATTATTACACCATATTTGATGACCTTGTATTAGAAATGTGATGCCCCCCACCCTCAAAAAATAATCTTGGCTACGGCCTTGGTTCGAGCCCCCCCAGAAATTTTTCAAAGTCGGCGCTGCTGTCTGAACCAGTTTAGTATTCTAAAAGTTATCGTTGTGGCATATTTTCAAGTAGCAGCCTGATTTCAAGTGGCTGCAACTTGGAAACTAGATAAATGTTGGAACAAAATTCATCCAAGATATTTGTGTGATAAGTTCAATGTCCAACTTAAATTGATTCAGTATTTCAAAAGATGAGAAAATTGCATATATTTCGGTAATCAGATGCAAAAATTATGTAATCAGAAAACATACGCCAAAAAAAGGCATAAATCTCGCTGATTTTTGACTCAATATATGTATTTAACATCTGTGATATCACTTTTCAGAAATAGCACGAATTTCGTCCATTATAGCAGCGAAAATATTTGCCTATCTTTATTTAGTGAAAAAGAGAAACAATCGCTATTTGAGCAATTAGCCATGATAAAGGTAAATTTTGTTAATAAGACATGAAACGATGGATTTCGACCCAGTGGCAGAAACACCGCAACATAGTTACGGACACAGAAAAGCGGCTTGCAGACAGTTTTTGTCTGCAACTTTCGAATAACAATTCACTTAAAAAAAACTTCTGTATAAAAACTAAAACTAATACTTTTATTATTTATAATTATCTATATTGTGTTGTGTCAAACATTGCTATAAAATATTTAATTGAATGAGATGAATTGAATGAGTACACACAATTGTTTATACTATATTGTCCTGCAGTAAAATTGTATTCGTGTATTGTTGCACGATATCACCTGATGTTACCCACCCCCCCCCCCCCAATCACCTTTCAGGCTTTTTGAGTGTAAGCCATTTTCACCACTGATTAACACAAATTTTGCAGACAGATTATGAAATTTTAAAAGCCTGTCACAGACAGCTACGAAACTTTCTGCCACTGGGGATTTCGATAATTCACTGCAAAAATATTATGTTGTTTTGTAATGAATTAACAGCTTATTTCGTACTTTGAAATATTAAAAGTAAATGTTATCGGTTAAACGATCCCGTATTGTAGATAGACTTTTGTGTTGCGTATTTCTGCAATGTATAAATAATAAAAAAAGTAATTTCATTATTGTTTTGTGAAATAATCTCATATCTCAGCAATCATTTTTTAAAAACATACAAAATTTAATAATTAGCAGTGAAATTCCAGTGGCAGAAAGTTTTGTAGCTGTGTGCGACAGGCTTTTAAAATTTCAAAATCTGTCTGCGAAATTTGCCTGTAATCAGGGATGAGAACGGCTTACACTCAAAAAGCCTGAAGCTGATAGCAGCAATCTTTGGGGGAGAGAGCTTAACAATAGTGGTGATCTCGTGCAACAATACACAAATACAATTTTACTACAGAACTATAGTAATAAACAATTATAAAATAATAAGTTGAACTCATTCAATTAAATATTTATAGCAATGTTTGACACAACACAGTATAAATAACAAAAGTATTAGTTTTGATACAGAAATTTTTATAAGTGAATTATGAAGTGGAGGAGAAGTTTTGGAGCAGTTTTAAAAGAAATTAGCACTTTTCTATGTCCCCGTAGAATCTTAGTAACAGGGGAAAAGAATACGCATATGCTGTCTATCAAGGGAGATATAGGCTGCTTAGGTCGCCGTTGTTAAGTACTGTTTTGTGTGTTCCTACCAAGGCACCTATATGGGGGCTCTAGAGTTCCTACCAAAGAGCATCTAAGAGTAAGACGTCATACATGGGTAGCGCATTGTCGCAGGCGAAAAATGTCCGTAAATTGCAGACAAAGACTGTCTGAAAGTTGTGGGCAATTTTTTTTATTAGTACAGAGACAGACAAAGAGTGTTCGAAAGTTACGGACTAATTGTTTTATTAGTGCAGACAAAAACTGTCTGCAAGCATTTATTCTGTGTCCGCGACTATGTCACCGTGTCACGGTGTTTCTGCCACTGGGGTGAAATAATAGTCTGATATTAGCAATTAGTTGCTCTTGCATAATTTTAAAAAATAAGCGGTAAAATGATTGATTCCATATTTCAGCAAATTTATTGCATACATCGGATATTGTCTTTGCAAAAAAGGGCGAATTTCATTGATTAACATAGAGATAAAGCCTATTTCAGCAAACAATTAGGATTAAAATAACCTTATTAAGCAACGGCGAAATGATTGCGTGTTTCAATAATCAGCCACAAAACATCGTGAATTTCAGAAATCACCTTTGAAAAGATTTCAAATTTTATCGATTAACGCCAAATTAATATCGTATTTTAGCAATTAGTTGCACTTAAGCATAAATTTTTGACAGTTAATAGTAAAATGATCCCGTATTTCCGAATTAGGCTGCAAAATTATTGCATATTTCGGGATTCAGCTTTGAGAAAAGCATAAATTTCATAGATTAGCGGCGAAATAATTGAGTATTTGGAGATTAAACTTTATAAAGAATACGAATTTCATCGATTAGGCGCAAAATAATACAGTGAATTTTATTAGTTAGCAGAGATATAATAGCGGTATTTGGGAATTAAATGTAAATTTTAACTATAAAAATTGACACCATAGTTAGCGGTGAAAATAATCCCGTATTTTCGAAATCAGCTGCAAAATTATTGTGTATTTCAGCATTCAGCTTTGAGAACAAAGTGCAAATTACGTCTATTATCGACGAAATAATTGAGTATTTGGGACATTTAACTTAAAAAACGCAGAAACTTTATTAATTAGCGATGAAAAAAATTATGCATTTTAGCAATCAATTGTAAAATTATCGCGAATTTTGGAAATCAGTCTTGAAATATGTGAATTTTATCGATAACTGGTGAAATTATAGCATATTTTAACAAGTGGTTGTGACTATATGTATAAATATTGTTAATTTCACATTTATTTTTGCACATGCTGTGCAGTTTTTTTTTTTTTTTTTTTTTTTAATAATAATGTATAGACCTTAAAAAAAAAAAAAAAAAAAAGATGATACCTATATGTACCAGATTGAACAAATATCGAGAGAGAAAAATAGATACCTACCATTCCTTATAGAATGTGTAATTTAATTATTTATGGGGGAAAATTCTTAGGGAATCTACATATTTAAAGCCTGCAACAACTTAAAAATATTATTGTAGATTACAATTTAAAAATTTTTAAATAAAATTATCTAAAAAATAAATATTTAGAAATTATTTAAGTAAAAATTCTTAAATTGCAAATTAGAAGTATTTTGCAACAAATATTTCACTGGCTCCTAATTATTTTAATTATACTTTTATGAAATTTCAGTTCTTTTGGTCAGTAGATTTTGAGCTACACTAAAAAACTAATATCACCAAGAGATTTAAGATTGAAAAAAAAAAAAAAACATTAAAAAACTCAAAAGTCCCAATAAGTATAATTGCTAAGCATATTGACTAAATTACTTCAAATTTAGTATCCAGTTGTAAAATTTTCTCCAGGATCTAAAAGTCAAAATTGTGTATTCGTTGGAAATATAAATTTTAACATCGTTGCACACTATTCGAAAATCTGACTTCCAAACAGGGTTGTTGATTTTTTTTATTTTTTTCAAAAAAATCGATTTTTTTTATTTAAATCAAGATTTAATTGATTTTTATTATGTATTCATACATTATTGTACAACATTTGTTTTTTATTATGTGTATATATATGCACAATATCCACACTATCAATCATTTTACTTAAATTATAAAAATATAAATAATATTCTATTTCTATAGAAAAAATCCATGTAGGCATTTATTACCAACATTTTTATTCAACATAATATCTTCATAATAAGAAGTAATTGTATAACAATCATAAATGCGGTAGTATGAGCCACTCAACTTCAGACTTTGACTTTGTAGCTACAATAATGTATTGAAATAAAGCAAAATTTTACTCACACTATTGAACACATAAAATAATTTTGGAAAAGGATAATTTAGTAGGAAATATGACATATAACTGAAGCAATGTATTAAGAGAAAAAAATCTTTACTCATAGTTTCTAATCAAAATTTTAAAAAAAATAAGGAATTAGGGAAGATAAAAAAAAAAAAAAAAAAGATATCCTAAAAAATTTTTACTTAGGTTTAACAAATATCATTTGAATCAAGAAAATTTTTTCACACTTTACCCATTAACAATATTCATATTTTCATTACCATTTTAATACTTTCACTTTTTTTTTTTAATCTTTTTTTTTACATTTAGTGGGTACAATTCATTAAAACAAGCAGTGACAGCAGCCTCGAATTGTATTTAATTGATTATATGTAGTTAAATTAAAATGTTATTATTTTTTAAAAACTTTTTGGAGCCTGCAGGGCTTTTTAAACAGTACAATGTAAACAATGCTATTATTTTTTAAATATCATATGAGCCAATGCTAAATGACATAAACTGGTATAAGAGCTAAATAAATAAGGAAATATTTTCTTTTTTAAATGTTTTTAGAAATTGCAGAAGTAGGAATTTCATAGTAAATATTAAATAATACATTGGGAAATTGAGAACTAAAAACTTTAAAATATATCCTTAAAGTGTTTGAGATAAATGAAGGCGGTAAAAACTGATAAAACCCGTTACACCATTGCACAGTAAGTATTATGCCAACCCTGTGGCAACTTGTACCGCTAAAACGCTCTAGAGTGATCCCTGGTAGCAGGAGTTGTTTATATTTAATGTCTACGGATATTCCACCTCCTTCCATGACTTAGCGGTAAGGTATATCTATATAGTTTTATTTTCTTAAAACTTACAATTAGTTTTTCATAAAATGTAATTACATGTTTCGTCTGTTATGAAGAACAAAAATGTTGTCAAATATAAACAAACCAGTGTTTCCACTACAGTCGCTTTTTATGCAAAATGCTATACAGTTATCCAAAATATGATCACACATTTATACTAAAAAATTACATTAAATTCTATAATAATAATAATAAAAAAAATCTTTCACAAAAAAGTCACAATAGACAATTTGCACGTTTTCGGATTTTATTCTAATAGAAAATGAAAAGGTAAGAAAATAAATACATACATATTCATTACATGAATAATAATAAATACACAATAAATACATACATTTTCTTTATTTGAAATCTAATGTCTGATTTATAACAATTTTAACATCGCACTATTTACTGTACAGAGAAAACGCAGTATAATATATCGTGACGTCACTCTTTATGACAACAAACTAAAGTAATCGTTGTTTACATTTGATTTCATGCTTTGCTTTGCTTCTTGAATCAGTGAAATAGGTTTTCTATGATATAATAATGACTGATATTAAAAAATTGTAGTATAAATATTGTATTATTTGTATTGTACCATTTTGCACTAATACAACACACAACAGCTAACGCTTCTCAAAAGTTATTTTTTAGCGTTCCACAGGATCCTATGAAACGAAAACATTGGACAACCGCCATGAAAAGAAAACATTTGAAAATGATGATAATGATATTGAATGATTCTAAGATGAAAAAGAAATGCTCAGAAATCACATAAACGATTAATAATCACGAAAGTTAAAACAAATTGCTGCTTACTAACCAGGCTAACAGAATGTAAACATTGAAGCATCATAAACTGTGACGTCAGGCAGCCTTTTGAAGTCACGTGATTTTTGGTTAATTTTAAAATTATTTTTTAAATTAATGAGAACTTTTTTTGCATTTTTAATAAACTTTTTGAAATTTATGGGCCTAAAACTACCATAAGAATAGGATTTTGTTCAAATCCCCCATGTGTGCAAATTCCTCATTCAGGATGAACTTTTTTCATTGTGATTTCGGACAAAATGTGAAAATAGTTTTCAGTTGCATAAATTTGGTAAGAAATGAAATTATAAACAAACTGTCACTAAACAGTGTGAGCAATCTATTAATGATAAATAATGCAGGCCTTGAAAGTGGGTTTAATTTTTAAGATGCATTTGTACAATTAACTGCTATGGGGGAAAAAAAGAAGAAGAAAAAGAAAACTAAGTAAGAAAGCTTTTGATAAGTTTTATTTAGCTTATTTTTGGAATAGCTTTACTATAAGGCGCCCATCGCTGTTGCTGATGTACATCTCACTGAATGAGTCGATTACTGCAAATCGATATTCTGAATCATTACAAAACATCAAAAATACATTTCAAGAAAATAAATTACTGTTTCACTCTGGTGCTTGTTTTGAAATTCACTGAAATAAATTAAGCATATTTTAAAGATTAATAAAATATTTAAAACAGTAATAGAAATTTGAGCTATTTCACCACAAAAAAAAAAAAAAAAATTTCAGAGAGCTTTCAAGCTTTAACACATAAAATTCAGCATTATAAATGATGTATAATCTAAAATAACTTGAAGATTTGCCCCAAAATTTCAAAATTACAGCCTTGCATGAATCTGAAAATGCATGAAAATCTGTACAGAAGCAATCACAAAACAAACAAAAAATAAATAAAATCACTGGATGCAGCTAATTTGTCATGCACGAATCTGAAAATTCATGCTACAGCGGTCAGTATCCCAATATTAAGACTAAAACAATATCACTGGATACCCCTAAGTCATAGCACATGAATCAGAAAATGCATAAAAAATCTGTACTACAGTGGTCACTATCCCGATATTAAAACAAAAAAAAACATCACTGGATACTCCTAATTCATGGCACATGAATAAGAAAATGCATGAAAATCTATACTGCATCAATTACTAGAATACACTTTTTTCCCCTAAATAATTCCATTTATTAAAAAGTAAAATAAAATAATAAAATACACTCAAAAAATTAATTTTTATACCTCAAAAACGCATTAAAAAGAAAAATCATTCAGCTGGGCCGCATTACAATAAACACACGCGCGCGGCTGGCACAAAAAGAAAAACAAAGTTCCAAGACAGTTAAATGAAGTACCGATACAAAAAAGTTACTATTAAAAAGTGTCGATACACTGAATCTCATCACAGCATCATGAATCGCCAACAGGTACCCTATAGTAAAGCTTAGCCTTATTTTCTTTATACTGCTTGTGCTGCATTATTATATTTAGAGTAGAGTACAGTATAAGCTTGATACAGGGTTGCCACTCAAACAGGAGAATGAAATTCCCTGACTTTTAAAAGGTTTTCCAGGTATATTCTAAAAAAATTTCAGTCTAACCGTATATTGAGCATTGACTGTGTTGAGGGCAAAATAATTAACGTCCCACTTGTAAACACAAAATTTACATATGACAAAAGTTGCATATAATGATAGCATTTGTCGCTTATAAGCGAGATAAGAAATTCCTTACATGAGCAAAAGAGAAGAGTGGGGGTGTTTAAAAAAAATAGCAGAAGCTAATGGAGAAAAAAAAAAGGGGGGGGGAGGGGAAATGACCGTGCATTGGCAGATTTTTCTTTTCACTGACTTTTATAGTCAATTTTCAAATTCCCTGACTATTCCAGGTTCTCCAGGTAGCGTGGCAACCCTGTTGATATAAAGTAGTTTTCATACTACCTTAGCTATATCCGTCAAAAGCATTATAAATGATTATTATGATACACAACTAAGACATTCAAATTCATTTAAAATTTAACAATATTGTATTAATACAGTATAGTATATTGTATCAATACAGTATTAATACAATAATGTATTAATACAGTACATACAACATTTCCCAATTACCCATTACACTAGACTTGTGATGTATCTAATTAAGGCTGTAAATCAGTCAGATAGCTCCCTTTCTCCCTTCCCATGTTATCATATATATATAGGATTTTTGTTGTTTCGTTTTACAAGGCTGTATCATTCAAAAATAAAGTTTTTCGTAATCTGTTTTTTGAAAAGAATAATACAGCTATTTTATTCCAATAAATAAAGTTTGGACTGTAATCGAAGTATCTCTTAGTATCTCGATTAGTTAGGATCTCTAATCAAAACATTTAAATTTATTTTTCCAAAAATTGCTAAGCTAAAAGGTGACATATTACGAATAATAACAACATAATTAAAGTAATAATAAACATAATAAAGAATTCGAAAACTTGTTTAATTATCATATTACAGAAAACTGAGTAACATTTTGCGAAAAAAGCGACTATAAAAAATGTAAACAATGGTTTGTTTACAAATAACAATACTTCCGTGCAATCAGACGAAGCCTATAATTACATATACGTAAAATTATAAGCAAGTTTTAAGAATATAAAATTATAAAACACTTACCACTAAATCATGCAAGTAGGTGGAATTTTTGAATAAATATTTTAATTCCCCATTGAAAATAATAATGTAAAAATCACTGCTCACACTCTCGCTCTCATATCTCAGTGTTATTTTAATTTAATAAAAATTATGATTAACACGTTCACGCCGGCGTGGTACACCGGTGGGTCACAGCAAAAGTATCCGAGCACTACCAATATTTGTCTAAATCATGCAAAATTTCGTATTAATTCCAATTTCCAATCAACAAATTAAACAAAAACACCGCGGCGCGGACGAATACAGGGAAAGCAATTAGCTTAGCGTCTACAGGATGTACGCATCCGTATGATGTACGCATGCGCTCCAAAGACCATGGACCATGGTATAAATTTGTGTGCATGAGGGATTTATTAAACGTTTTCGCTTTAAAAATATTTTTAATTCATTATGAATAATGATGACATAGAATATCTATAATTAAAAAATTCTTCATTTATTTTAAATATTATCTAAATACTTTTTTGACGAAATGGGAAATCTTAAAATTAAAATTATATTCTTCATAACAAAAATTTATTGACTGCATTCACGTTGGTCAGCCAACCAACGTGTCTTGAAAGTAAGAACCGAATTACGACATTTTTGCCGAATAAAAGCATGCATTTTGGCGGAGTAATATAGTTCTATTTTCAAAGCAACTTTTACAAAAAACAAGAGTTTTCCTGGAAAAAACAAAAACGTTACTCGATTCAGAAAGATCCCATTAACAACATATATTAATTAAATTAAAATCGTTCGTGCGGTTTTAGAGATATTTTTTCATGAATTTAGTTCATTACATCCTTACACCTCACGTTTTTCCTTTTTGGCTTTAAATTGAGATTCAGATCTTAAAACATACTGCATGTAGGAACGTAAAATTTTCAGGATAGATTAAGACCAACGATAAAAGATTATTTTGAAAATATCAGAACAAAATAAGGCATATTTGCTGAGATATTAAGTGTCGGCTTTTACAAATCTCTTTGATGTCAGACTAGGCGTATATATGAGTTCGCAGCTTTCCGTCCGTTTGTCCTTCCGCTTGCGTCACTCGAAAAACTGCCGTTTTTCATGATATGGAGAAAAGTAGTGTAAATTTCCTAATGGTGTATTGATTTAACACAATGTCTCAAAACGTGGTAAGAGGAGCGAGAATGAAAATGCTGAGTTTGCTTATATCGGGAGTGGAATCAGAGTCCAATTCTAGAACCAATTATCAAAACATTTTTTTTTTTTTTTGTAATTAAATTTCAAAGTTGAAAACATAGTCACCAGTTAAAATATATTGGTTGGCTATGGTAACCAGGTGCCGTATTTCACGAGTCAAGGTAATATTAATACTAAAGTATAAATTGCCAGCATGCGATTAATATGAAAGTACCAAATGGCAATTATAACACTTAAATTAAAGGATTATGTGTCATTCTTAAATTCTTGAAGCCACTTGGATTCTAAAACATGTAAATATTATGGTGCAAAAGATGCGATTGTGATGCAGAAAAAAACTCTTTTAAAATTGGATGCATTTTTAAACAAAAACAACTAGTTCATTACACTGCCCAGCATGAAAATTGTCTCTGACACCATTTCAGCATATTCTTATGTAAAATGACCTCTTGAATCCAAATATGATACCCATTTTGCCCTATCACACACCGTTTTATAGGAATGGTCCCCTATTTTTATCATTTTTTGGTGATTTTATGGCTATGAATTTCATTTTTAGGAGGGGGGAGGATTATTTTAACCGTTAAATATCTTCTGAGGGGCTATAGAGGTGGAAAAGTAGAATCATTACATCTGGAGTTACATAACAGTGTATTTCCTCACAAAATTATTTTTCTCCCTAGAGCAAACGAAATGTTTCTCTAGAGTTGGCTAACCCTAGCATCAGGCCTAAGTACTGTTTTATTTTTTACAGTCGCGATTTCCACCTCTCTACTCATGAATTCCTCTAAATTTTTGTTGTCTCCTTTCAAAATTATGAACTGCCGTTTTTTATTTTTTATTATTTGGCTATTTTTATTAAGTTTTATCGTTTTTATTAAGTTTGTTACTTCAGTTGCTGACTTCTGACGGGATGCCCAAAAGCGATCTCGGATTGGTCAGAGCCTCGCGCTCTGATTGGCCGGGTCGCCTAGGACATAATTCCGTCGTTTTTAGCTCAAAATTTTTCAGAGAGGATTGAGAATAACTTGCTGTTTGCTGATTGGTCCACGGATCCACCTCAGAACTTAGTTTCTGGATGGAAACCGGGATTCGATCTGAAACTGCATTTTATTTCTCTTTAATCCTCCTCTGTCCTTTTTATTGTTTTTTCTTGATAGAATTCTTAGGGGGAAAAAAATGTATGGCCCCCTTTTTTTTTATTAATTGCGGGACTCCGAGCGATTTCCTGTGCCCCTTGGGGCGCCCTGCTCAGCTCTTTATTCCTTTTCGCCGTCCAGACTGTCTTCGTCAACGCACGCAGCTGTTTTCTGCTGCACTTATATTTACAAGGAGATTTTAAATTTTATTTTTATTTTATTTTATTTTATTTTTATTTATTTATTTATTTATTTATTTATTTATTTATTTATTTATTTTTTAATCTCCTGCTGCTTCACTCAGGTTAATTTCCCTGCTAACGTGGGGGAGTTTCTGAGACTAAATTCTAAATTTATTTTTTAATGAAAAAGCCTTCGGCTTTTTAATATTTTCCTTTCTGAAAAATTATTTTTATGTTTTTTTTGGCACTTTCGATGGAGGTAAGCAACGGTTGCGACCGATTGCAGGTACTCCGAATCAACTACGTTGACGTTATAGAGGTGGAAAATTCTAAAACATGGACATTTGCGACAAGGGAATTTTTTTTTTTTTTTTTTTTTTTTTTTGGGGGGGGGAATTTGCCACTGAAATTATGAATTACATATCTTATATTTTTTTAATCTGTTATTAATGTTATTCTTTAAATTTTTCTATATATATATCAGTACAAAAACCCTTATCGGGTTAAAAGTTTGTGACGCAGCTACTTTATCGCTATAAAATTTTGAAATATGGGTCTTAAAAATAATGATATAAATTTTAAGTGACGCTTTACTATTAGTTAAAATATACGTAGATTTTCTTATTTGATCATTTGCTTTTTTCTTTTATTTATATTTACAATGCAAACATAATATTTTTAACTTCAAGATAAGACAAATATATTAAATATACTCACTGATACTTTTTCATTTGCACTTCAATTTCAAAATAACAGTTTTAAAAGGAATGATATAAAAATTCCAGTGACTCCTCGGTGTCATTTTAAAAGATTTGTTTTTAGATTCCATTAAAATTACCTTTGTTTTGTCTATTAAAGTATATTTACACATTGAAACAGTGCTTTTAATTTTCAAATATACTGTCAAATAATCACACTTTCACTGAGTTTGCATTATAAATTGAAATTATTTATTTCAATAAATTGATTTGTCTTTTGCGTCACGCTATCCAAAACTGCAAACAAAATTTGTGCAAATGTATTCTTTGCATCACACTATCTCTTTGCACAAATTTTCACTTAGTTGTATACTATGATACAAAGTAACATATTTACATAAATTTTATTCACAGTTTTGGATAGCGTGACGCAAAAGACAAATCAATTTATTGAAATAAATAATTTCAATTTATAATGCAAACTCAGTGAAAGTGTGATTATTTGACAGTATATTTGAAAATTAAAAGCACTGTTTCAATGTGTAAATATACTTTAATAGACAAAACAAAGGTAATTTTAATGGAATCTAAAAACAAATCTTTTAAAATGACACCGAGGAGTCACTGGAATTTTTATATCATTCCTTTTAAAACTGTTATTTTGAAATTGAAGTGCAAATGAAAAAGTATCAGTGAGTATATTTAATATATTTGTCTTATCTTGAAGTTAAAAATATTATGTTTGCATTGTAAATATAAATAAAAGAAAAAAGCAAATGATCAAATAAGAAAATCTACGTATATTTTAACTAATAGTAAAGCGTCACTTAAAATTTATATCATTATTTTTAAGACCCATATTTCAAAATTTTATAGCGATAAAGTAGCTGCGTCACAAACTTTTAACCCGATAAGGGTTTTTGTACTGATATCATTACTTTTTAGAGGTTATTGATCAAAAAATTAAAACAAGTCCTTCCGGCTCATAGGAAGGTTAGGTTGATTTATCTTTTCTTAAGAAGTTGCCACCATTTTTTCAAAATGGCAGCTACATTTTATTAATGAATTTGATGGATTTATTAATGAGGGCTATGTATATATGGAGTTTTAAGCAAATCGGTTGAAGGGTTATTGTGATAATTTTCAAGTGGCCACCATTTTGAAACAAAAGGACAGAGTGACTGAGATGCCCAGTGAACTTATCAAAGGTACTTGAATGATATGTCAACTGTGCAAACGTGATTCGAACTGATTCAGTATTACAAAAGTTATTGTAATAAAAAAAAATTTAAGTGGCCGCCACTTGGAAACAAAATGGTGGAGCAAGTTGCCTAGCAAACTTATCCAAGATATTTGAATTGTAAGTTCACTTCCCAACTTTCATTTGAACCAGTTTAGTATTCTTAAAGTTACTATGGTGGCGCATTTTCAAGTAGCAGCCTGATTTCATGCGGCTGCAACTTGGAAACTAAATATTGGTACAAAATTCATCCAAGATATTGGTGTGATAAGTTCAATGTCCAACTTGAACTGATTCAGTATTTCAAAAGGTATTCTGATGATAAATTTACAAGTGGTATCCTGATTTGAAATGGCCGTACTAAAGATATCGGTCATTTTGTTAAAAATGGCAGATAAAATTCATTAATAAATACTTGGTTGAGACCTTTATGTGGTCAATGTAAACATCAAAATTCAAAATGTGGATTTGAAATTTTCACGTAGCTGCCACTTGAAAACAAACTGCAGAGCAACTTAGTTAACGAACTCATCTAAGATATTTGTACGATAAGTTTGCTGTATAACTTTGGTTCAATTCAATTTTGAGTATTATGTCAAGTTATCGTAATCACAAAATTTCCATTACAAAAAAACCCAATTTATACATCTTTTACATTTATACGACCTTTTAGTGAAGTCCTGATTCATTCCTATTCATTTGAATGAAAAATTTCTTTGTTTATAAGTCACACAATATTAGTTATGTCTTTTAAACTTTTCTAAAATTCACAAAATTTCTTGACTGGTCATTATTTTACCATTCTAAATATAAATTTTGATGAGTATGTGAACTTTGATATTATATCATGACTTTGGAGTTATTCACAATCTATTAACTAATTAAAAACAAATTGTCTGATGCTAATTTAAGTGATAATGATGTAGAATGTGAAGAAGTTATTCTTAAGAGAGGACAATACCTAATCTTGGCAACAGCTATGGCCTATCTTATGGGAAGATCTATTTTCATAACTAGGGGGCTCTGCCCCCTGCTCGCTCCGCTCACCAACCCCTGAGGGAGGCTTCGCCTTCCCCCGACTCACTTTACTTGTTAACACATGCAGAGCTCTGCCCGCCTATCCGCTGCTTTCCTTTCACTGAATAGGAATGTTAATAGCGCATAACACAAGACAAAAGCAGAAAATTATTATATAAATCCCCATATTCAATGTCAAATTGAAATATGTAATATTTAATAGCACATTATTTTATTTTTATAAAAATCATGCTTAAAATCATTTTTTTTTTTTTTTAATAGAAAGAAATCCGCAATATCCAGACTATTTTCTATTATAGCTTTAGTATATCACCTTTGTTTTTTAACTATAGATCAGGACCGCGGCACCCCAGTCGATAGCACGCCGACCTCGTAATTGGAAGATTGCGGGTTCGGTACTCGAGCTGGCCAAAGACCGTTGTGTACACTAATGGTGGCTGGTGCACGTAAAATCTGTTGTGGCGACAATATCCTCCATATTCCCATCAAAACTATACCTTTTTGGGTCACCGAAGCGGGGGAGCCATCTCTTCCGTGTAGGATAAAAAATGTGATGGCATGTCTCCGAAACATACTTAGGGGTATGCCCCAGATCGTCGCCAATTATCCATAGTGCAGTAATGGCCAATGTCATATCCAACCTATCTAACTACCTACCTACCTACAACCATGGATATTTTAATTTTCCCATGTAAGAAAATTTACTTTCTAAAAGTAGAGAAAAAAAGTTATTAATAGCAACACTGACATTTATTTTTTACAACCATGGTTCCGAGCAGCGGTATAGCCAGTCCATAAAGCACCGAGCTCATAATTGGAAGATTGCTGATTCGATACTTGAGCCGGTCAAAGACCGTCGTGTGCACTAATGGTGTCTGGTGCACATAAAATCTGTCGTGGCCACAAAGTCCTCCATGTTCCCATCAAAAATATACGTCTGGGGAATCTCCTCCATGGAGGATCAAAATTGTGATGTCTCTGGAACATCCCTAGAAGTGCTTCCCAGACAGTCACCAATTACCCATAGCGCAGTACTTGGGCGATGTTAAATCCAACCTACCTACCTACAACCATGGATCGTATTTTATTTTTCCCGTGTAAAAGGACTTCATGACAGAAGACCAACGTCACTGGGAGAAACTTTTTTCAAGGTGGCAAATAGAGTACTTTCATAAATTTGTCGTTTATAGCTAATAACTTCTTTAATTAAAATGATAGAAATTTCTAAGCAGCTGAAATGTCTTCCTTGAAGTATTCGGAACACACTGATACCTCTCATGATGCGAAGGACCCTGCCCTCCGCGAGAAGATGCTGTCGCAGACAAAAAAAATTTGACGCCAGCGACAGTAATTTTTTTTTTTATATATATAGAAATTACTCATTACCAAATGTAGTTTTTAAATTCCGTTTTCACTTTCAGAAAATTCACAATTATTAAATTGGTACTCATTTTCGAAGAAATTGATTTTTAAAAATTTTTATATATTTTTTTCGTTCAAAAATGCAAATTTTCACACAAATTGCTTTTTTTAACCACAAAATGAAATACTAAAAATTTAAAAAATAAATTTTTGGAAAATGGGTACTAATTTAACGACTTTGAATTTTCTGAATATATTTCTTATTTTAATTTTGTAAAAAAAAATTATTACTTGGTAATAGAAATTCCAGATGAAAAAAATACAAAATTAAATTTTACAGCTGATAATGTAGTTGAAAGCAGTGGGGAGGGGGGGGAGGAGGGGAATTAAAATTGAAACTATAAACTATACTTTTGCACCCAATTCACCCTTAGAAATAGATATATTTATTTATTAAATATTATTAAATTTGCATGCCTATTTCAATCATTTATGTCTATTTTGAAATATTTAAATTGATTTTATTTACATACACAGGTTTAACCTGGCAAAAAAATTACTTTAGCATTTTAGCGAAAATAGGCAAGCACTATTTTAGCTTTTTCGAAAGTTAATTAATTCTTTGGATACCATTGATTTCTTTTACTTTCAAGGAACATCACCCAAGCGTCCGGCTCAGATTTCAATGAGAGAGAGGCGTTTCTTTCATATTTGATATGCTATCAAATTTTACTCAAAAATATGCGAAAAATTTGTATTTATACAGCAAGTGAATACTCAAATGAATAATTCAGTTGAAATAATTTTCAGTGCTACTATAAATTTTCATTTGTAACTTAAACATGAAAGCGCAAAATCATTTAGTATTTTTAAGTCACACCCAAAGGCGGAGCTTACTGTTGATATGTGGCTGATGTGGTTTTTAACATTTTAAAAATTCAATAAATAGAGAAAACATGGATGATAGCAAAAATTTCTGTGATAAAAAATATTTGGTACATGCCCTCTATCAGAAATTAAAGTTTCATTAAAATCACAGCCAGACACGGTGTTCCTTGTTAGCTTTGTTATCCTCAGTTTTGTTTTCTATTCCTTTTGTTCATTGATGATTTTAACCAAGCATCTATATTTGTGACTTTAAAAATATGAATCAGGAAAACTATGTTTTGATTTCAACAATAGAAAAAGAGGTACTCATATCATACATGTAAAATGAAAAAGCAATTTAAAAATTAAATAAAGTGTAGTGGTAGATATTACTATACAAATAATGATTCCCAAAAATTTCAGTTCTTTCGTAGTTTTTGCCTGCAAATATTACAAAAAAAAATCTGAGTTATTATATAGAGATATTTTATATAGTTATCCAGTTTTAGCTTTTTAGTGAAATTCTGACCAACATGTTTTAGCAAAATGCTAAAAAAACTTATGGCAGTTTAAACCCTGCACAGGGTTCAGGAATTTATTAAAAAATATGGTCGCCAACAAAAAATTATGGTAGCCCATAAAAAAATATTCTCCAACATTTTCTTTCTTTCTTTTTTTTTTTTCTTTTTATTCAGTTTCAAAATTTACTTGAATATAGCAGGGGTGCAGAATATGTCCGAATGTGCGAACGATGTTCGGGGGAAATTCTGGCTGTCTGGGGAAATTTTGAATAATTATTATCTTAGAATAAAATAAAAATGAAAACGGAAGTAAGAAAAAATTACTGAAAAAACAAATTTTCGAATATTAAACTACAAATTAACAGCTGTATTCTTCTTTTACAAGTGTATTCCCTTTAAATACCCGTTACCCCCTCCCCCCCCCCCCCCCAAAAAAAAAAAAAAAAAAAAAAAAAAAAAAAAGAAACTTTCAGATAATAGGTTGATGCGTTATTTTTGGGGGAAATTTCAGAGGTCTGAACATTTTCTGCACCCCTGGAATATAGAAATTAAGATTCTATATACCAATTATTATACCAACTAAAAATCAATTATTTATTAGGCTGGAATGATTTATTTTTTACATCAGGAAACACATGTTTAAATTTAACATGATGAAACTGGTTTTATTATTTTCTCTAAATTAATACACCATCGGCAATGGTACATCATTACACAGGTACAAAAATTCAGCACCAGATCGATAGCATGCACAGACAGGAGCAGTGTAAACCAATTCCCTAAAACGGTGCAATAATTTAACACAGAGTTGTGAAACATGCACGGAGATGTGTAAATTCCCTAATTCAACACAGTGTCTCAAAAAGTGGTGAGGGCAAAACAGCGAAAGTAGAATTGGAGCCCGATTTCGGGACCAATTCTTTCACCAAAATATATATATTAAAAAAAAAAAAAAAATCCTTAAAGTTGAAAACATTATTACTAGTTTTAAAAAATATTGGTCGCCAATGGCGACCGTATTTCACAAGCTCTCACATACACATAATGATAAAGAATTGTTTTATATACATGGAAAGAATAAATGTAATTTTTAATTTAGGACTCGCAAATAATTAATAGTGGACAAAATGGTATTTTGTCCGGGGCGATTTTAACCAGGTTTTTTCCACTATGGAAAAAACCGAACAACCCTGACCCAAAGTACCCCATGTTTTAAAATCATTAATTACATTAAAACTATTAAAACATAAACGAGGAGCAAACATTCAAACCATGTTTTCACCTTTAGATACAATTTTTCAGACAAAAAAAAAAAAACTAATAAATTAAAAAAAATAACTCTTTTTTTTTTTTTTTTTTTCTTTTTTAAGAAAAAACTTGATTTGAACATTTGCTCCCCAAATGTTTCAATTCGATAAAATGTTAAAGTAAACATATATAATGTGCAGTATATACCTAAATTTGGAAAATATATAGCAGCATGTTAATTAGCTGCACTGTTTGAAAGTACTTGTTTTGATTGAATTGCCATCTTCAAAAACTAAAATATTTTTTGTGTCAATTTCAATGTTGCTAATATATTTTCAGTATATAATTATAGGTAATGATGATGTATATAAATGTGAATTCTTGTAGGCATATGAAATTATTAGTTTTCATTTTATTTCATGAAATATAATTCATACCCAAATCCAAAATTATCCCTATTCTATTAGCAATTCATGAAATGCATAAGATTTCCAGCTACAAGGAAAATAAATTATAAATATACACTTCCATTACTATGATTTAGAGGCAAGTGTTTTATAGTTTTATTTTCTAAAATGTAGTTATTCATATTTCCGAAAAGTAAATAAATGTCTGTTGATCTGTTGGCTAAAACAAAAATATCTTCAAGTATAAACAAATCACTTGTAACCTCTATTTTTCGAATATGACTGTTTTAAAGTTCCACACTTCAATATTCAAACATTTACTTGAGAAATTAATCTTCTAAAATACAAAATATTAATTTAAACTAAATGTAATTTAATTCACTTTAATTAATAGTAAATTCTGTTTCTAAACAAAAAAGAAAATGCAGACAACTTATTCATGCACTATGTTCCAGTGGCGGATCTAAAACTTTTTTTTTTTTTTTTGGGGGGGGGGGGGGGGGCTAAGATTTTTCAAGATAATATTCCATATTAATGAAAAATTTCTAATTGTAATATTCAATTATGAATGTCAGTACTTTTAGCCTAGCCCCCCCCCCCCCAGATCCGGCGCTGCTATGTTCTTGCATGCATGAGCATACCACAGTTAAAAAGAAAAAAGTGGCAGAATGGCTCTTTTTGCAATGTTTACCGCAAGAGAGTTTTCTGTTTTCAGTGGTGTTCAGAATGAAATTCAAGAGGAAAAGAAAAAGTAAAGATATTAACAGACATGTTACTTTTCAGCCTTTTTAAGCTTGAAAATTATTATTCTAGGGATCAATGCAAATCTGCATTAAAACTTTTTGGACATGTGTAGGAGGGGGGGGGGTGTCAGCCTGAATTTGTGCAATATATTATTAGCAATTTCTATGTGATTGGCTTTCAAGAAATGTCAAATTCAAACTTTGAGAAAATGAAAAAGAAATAGCTCTTCAACTGCATTTTCCTAATAAACTAGAACTACATTATTCTGCTAATCAATTGCCCGAGCAAACAATGCTTCTACAGAATAAACTTATTTTCAAGTATACGTAATAAGTTTGTCTGTTTTTTAAGCACTTAGAACTATTTTAATTATAATTAATATGATATTCAATATGAGATTTATTGTTCTGATTTTGTTTATTGTGTGTGCATGTATGCAATCAAATTTAACATTATTTTTATTATTGAAAAATTTATATTGTGTCAGTTGCCTGATACCACTTTTGAGGGGGGGGGGATCGGGAAAAGTTCAGCCTTTTTTTCTGTAAGATTGTACCATGTCTGTATTAATTAAAACTTTAGCTCTACGAAAATAATCAGTTTTAGACACTTTTCATGGTTAATCTGTTTATTTAATGATTTTGGCCGAATGCCGAATATTTGGCCAGCTAATTACTGACAATCAGCTGTCAACTTCCTAATTTTTTTCGAACTATTTAAATAGTACCATTTACATTTAGTAATATTTTACTTTTTTAATTATGAGAAATTAACATAAAAAATTCCTTTTCAGAAATGGTGATTGATTTAAATGTAGAAAATTATTAGAAAATATTACAATACACAGTGGCATGATGCTGAGCTCACAGCAAAGAAAGTTATTAACTGTTAGATTCCTCAATAAATACTTAAACTTTCTTAGATGACAACATCATGTTGCACCCCAGTAATAAAAAATAATCTTTGAGAAAAATCAACTTAAAGATAACAATAAAGCATTGACTAGCTTACAATAAAACTAACAAAAATGCCTCTCACTCAGGTGGATAAACTGCATGATATAGCTTAGGTGGGACACTTTTCATCCCAGTGACATAAAATTTTGTAGCTGTCTGCGACAGGTTTTTAAAATTTCGTAATCTGTACTCAAAAAGCCTGAAAGCGGCAATCTGGGAGGAGGGGTGGGTTAACAACCGTGGTGATCTCGTGCAACAATACACAATACAATTTTACTACAAAATAATATAGTATAAACAATTATAAAATAATAAGTTTAACTCATTCAATTAAATATTTCATAGCAATGTTTGACACAACACAATATAAATAATTATAAATAATAAAATTTTAGTTTTGATACAGAAATTTTTATAAGTGAATTTTGAAGTGGAGGAGAATTTTTGGAGCAGTTTTAAATGAAATTAGCACTTTCCTACATTCCCGTAGAATCTCAGTAACAGGTAACAGGAGAAAAAGAATACATGCATAACACTGCCTATCAAGGGAGATCTAGGCTCCTAGGTCGCCCTTGTTAAGCACTGTTTTGTGTGTTCCTTCCAAGGCACCTATAGGGAGCTCTAGAGTTCCTACCACAGAGCGTCATACATCAGTAGTGCATTGTCGTGGGCAAAAATATCTAAATTGCAGACATTTTTTTATGACTGCAGACAAAAACTGTCTTAAAGTTGTGGGAAATTTTTTTTTTTAGTAGTACAGACAAAGAGTGTCTGGAAGTTAGGGTCAATTTTTTTTATTAGTGCAGACAAAAACTGTCTGCAAGCCGTTTTTCTGTGTCCGTGACTATGTCGCCGTGTCGCGGCGTTTCTGCCACTGGGCTTTTCATATGACAAACTCAAATTCACTATTTTTTTACTTGTATCATGTATCACCTTTTTTAACGGGGGTGGACATAATATTTGTTTGATCTCCTAAAATGTCCTAGATGGCAACATTATCTAAAATACGTGCACTCCTTGTTAACTCGATTTTAAAGATATAATCTTTATTTAAGTACTGTTGTTAACAAAAACAACTTTTGTTAGATATTAGTGCTACACCAAATAGCACTTTGACCGAGTAGTTGCTGAGTGCTTGGACGAGCACCGAATACCGAGTAGTTGCAAGAAAGAATAATTGAAGCATATATGAAAATTTGCACATCTTAAAATTACAAAAAAAAAGCTTTTGAACATAAAATTTAGTTAAATGGTAAACAGCACGCTTTCATGCAGAACTTTTGTAGTGTATATACATAATTAGGTTCATTGCTACATTTTGATACTTACAGCATAGTGAATTACTAAAACCAAAACTGATAACTTTATTCTTAACATCTTTTTTAGATGCGAAATTATCATCCTCAGATAATTCTTAGAGAATATAAAAGTTATTATGCTCTAAGATTTAATTTAAGATACATGAAATTTACATATGAAAGGGAAACATTAAAATATTTTATAATTTCAAACATTAATCTTCAGATCGTAGAAATGGCCATAATTGGCAAAATAGCAGATTTAATTATGCAAATACGTTTTAGATAACGTTTTAGTGTATTTACCTATTTTATATATACCGTAAAATACCATAAAATCCTTTACTCAGTTAAATGCCCCTCCTCTTTTCACATTTTTTTTGTCCTTAAAATACTAAATAAGCACACCTTTTGCTCGACGGTTGACTGTATCTGAATAGATGATAGTTTTTTACATTATTTATTTTATATTATAAAATTCAAAATCAATCTTTAGATTCATCTAGCCAAATAATTTCATATTCAGCATTACGGTCGAATATCGAATATATATACTGAATATTCAGTACATTCCTAATAACTAGCTAATTATTTTGTAAAAGCAAATTTAGTTCTGCCTTTTGGGGTAAAATTCTGTTATGCTTGATTTCATAAATAATGCCTGCCTTGAACTGTTAGCGGCAAAATGCTTGTGCATTTTAATAGCAGATTACAAAATTATTGCATATTTTGGTAAACAGAACTGAACAAAAAAAAAAAAAAAAAAAAAAAAAAAAAAATTATTGATAGGCAACAAAATAATGATGAATTTTGGCAATTATTTATATTATTAAACATAAAATTTGATGATAGATACAGAAAATACAAATGATTCTGTATTTCAATAACAGGCCACAAAATTATCATGGATTTTGAGAAATAGCTTTGGTGGAAAAAAAAAAAAAGAATTTTATCAATTTGCAACAAAATACTCTATTCTTAGTAATTATTTGTATTGTGAAAAATAAAGTTTCTCAATAAGCAGCAATATGATTCCATATTTTATTAACAAGCTGTGAAATTATCGCTCAATTCAAAATAGTTTTCAAAAAATCGCAGACTTTATAGATAAAAAATAAAAATAATTGTGTATTATGGCGAAATGTAAGCAAAAAATATTTCAGGAATAGCTTGAAAAAGAAAAAAAAAAGTGCAAATTTTATTGATAAGCAGCGAAATAACAGCATGTAAGCAATTGTGATTAAACTATTAAACTGGTAATCCAAAAAGCATACTTTACTGCTGTCCATAATAAGTTTATCGGAATAATCTGCAGCGCTTGCTGCTAGAAAGCTCCTTCTTATATTTTATTATTATCATATTACAGAGTGATTTGAAAATCTTTAATTTTGGTATTTACCCAATCACATCTATAGTTATTTTACAATTGTTCTATTTTTATCATATGTAATTGTATTTCAAAATTATTTTGTACAAGTCGGTAATTGTTCAGAGCATTTTTTATTTTCACAAACTGTAAAAATTATAAGTGGGTTACCATTCTCAAAAACCTAGATTGACCTCTGCTGAAAATAAGAAAGAAATTTACTTTTAGGTTACATAACATATATATTTTGCTTTGTTTTTAAATTTTAATGTTTAATTATTTTTAAAGTTATATTTTTATTCTGAAATTTTATTTATTTATTGAAATTATTCTATTATTCAAACAAATTTCTTGGGTAGGAATGTCTGAATATTGAAACAGGTTACCGAGCAATACATAAACATGGAACTAAAAAACAGGCATATTTTGAAAATTACAGGCGATTATGAGTAATAATTTGTTTAGGCTTGGCAGTGCAAACAGATCAAAGATAAGATATATAAACACATTTATTGACTAATCGAAAAAAAATATGTAACCATAATAAAACACGTACCTCTAGATGCAAACATAATATTAAGTTTTGCTTTTCTGAAATCATTTATTTAAACCTTCCCATATTAATTAATTTAGGGTTTTCAACTAGAATATCTTCTAATTAAATAATGCACTTCGAAGTAATCACGGATTAGGATACAATAAAATAGAAAAACGTAATGAAAGATGAAACTGAAAGCTTGATTGGCGGAATGGGCGGAATAATACAGTGCAAACCTCGATGGTAAACAATTAGCGCCTGTCTACAGCGAGTCAGCGAGCGCCAAAAATTTTGGATGTACGCATGCGCTCCAAAGATCATGAACCATGGTATAAATTTGTGTGCATGAGTGATAAACTTTTTCGCTTTAAAAAGAAATTAATTCATTATAAATAACGATGAAATAGAATATCTATGATTACAAAATACTTCTTTTACTTTAAATATTATCTAAATAATTTTTTGACGAAATGGGAAATTTTAAAATTAAAAATATTTTCTTCATAACAAAAAGTTATTGACTGCATTCACGTTGGTCAGCCAACCAACAAAGCCTTGGAAGCAAGAAGTAAGAACCGATTTACGGACATTTTCGCCGAAGAAAAGCATGCAATTGGCGGAGTAATATAGTTCTATTTTTAAAACAACTTTTATAAAAAACAAGAGTTTTCCTGAAAAAAACGAAGACGTTACTAGATTAAGAAAGATCCTATTAACAGCATATATTAATTATATGAAAATCCTTCGAGCCGTTTTAGAGATATTTTTCAGAATTTAGTCCATTACACCAATCGTTTTCCCTTTTTGGCTTTAAATTGAGATTCAGATCTCAAAACATACTGCATGTAGAAATGTAAAATTTTAAGGATAGATTAAGACCGTAGATAAAAGACTATTTTGAAAAGATCAGAACAAAATATGGCATATTTGCTGAGATATTAAGTGTCGGCTTTTACAAATCTCTCTGATGTCAAACTAGCCGTATATATGAGTTCGCAGCGTTCAGTTTGGGCTTCCGCTTGCGTCACTCGAAAAACTGCCGTTTTTCATGATATATTTTATTTTTAGGTGTTAAATTAATTATTTTTCATTCTTCAAATTAAATTCATGGTCATAAAATTATTGAACAGGGAAAGAAACTGAGGGACAGGGTGGTGTATCTAGAAAACGGTGGGTGACTAGGCAAAATGGGAGTCATATTCGGATTCAGGAGGTCATTTTACATAAGAATAAGCAAGAATGGTATCAGATCTCTTTTTTTTTTTTTCTTTTTTTCAGAGTAGTGTTAAATCCCCCCCCCCCACCAAGAAAAAAAAAATACTCAAAGTTCAAAATCTTAAAAGTGAAAAACAACTCTTGTGAATCAATTCACCAGTAATTAAATCAAAATTATGCGTGCCCTCTATACAAAATAAAACCCTAATTTATTTGACTTTAAAAATGTATTATAACAACAATAAGTTGTCTTTTAAAATTGCAATGCAACAAGTAAAAAAAAAAACTAAATTAGCAGCAAGAAAATTCATCCCTCCCCCCTCCTTAAATTGTGAAACACACACATTTTTTAAAATCTTAAATTGAGCAATTTATTAATTAATTGAAACAGAGAGAGAGCTGGATTACAAATCTTTTAATTTCAATGTAACTTAAAGCACAATAAATTATTATTTCTATAAAAGAATAACCTAGAAATATTAACAAAAATAACTCAAAATTTAAACACGAGACATTATTAGATCCCCTACTAAGCAAAGCATTCATTTAACTCTGCATTACATGAAGATTTAATTAGAAATAAAACAAATTATGTAACAATATCTTACTCATTGTAGCATCTTTCATAATAATAAAACATTCTAAAATTTAAGTGAGATAGCAGTACCAGGGCCCAAAATTTCAACTTAGATTACACTCGCTGAAAAGAAAAGCAACTCGCCACAAAATATGATTAACTTACTCCATTTTTTACGTATAAGGTGACCAGCATTTTTTATTGGTAAAAGAGGACAAAATACGCAATGTCTTTTATTTTATAAGAAAATAGAAGGCATTCAATTTTGAAAAATAGGTCATTTTAGAGGATACAAAATTGAATGAAAATGATTACGAAAACCAATTCAAAAGCTACTTTACACAAGTGGTGGAAACATTTTTATCTCAAATGATGAATTTGAATCATTACTAACAATATATGGATATGTTTACATTGCTATCGTTGGAAAACAAAACTTTTGTTGATATCAGTGTTGCTAGCATATACAACCTTAGGTAACAATGATGCAAGTGTATAAAATGATTATTTTTCATTCTCTAATTAATAAAATGCAATGTATACCCAAATTATCCCATGTTTTTAAATCATTACTTACATTAAAACTATTAAACATAAATGTTTCAATTCAATAAAAAATTAAAGTAAGCATATGTAATGTATAGTACATACCTAAATTTGGAAAGTTGAAACTTTAAAGAATATTTCTGGATTTTAATGCTTAAAATATTGTAGAAGTTAAAATATTTCAGAGTGAAGGAGTTACAATAATCTTATAAATAAATGACTGTATATAAATTTTGTGAATAAAAAATATTCCATTAAATGAATTTTAGCATTTCATCTACAGCTAAAAAATTCTAGAAAGTGACTACCTCATAATCTAACTTTAGATACAAAATTAATTCACCACATATATAATTTTTCTTTTTTATAATAATGATTTTAACTCTACAATTTAGATAATTTTGATGAAAATCTGTTTAGAATTTAGGTTTGTAGTTGTATCAAGCTGCTTTATTATATTTAATGACTTCTGTGATAAATGAGGGATTAAACTACTTAACATGCAAAATCACTGAAAATTACTACTTGTCTGCTAATAATTATTATAATAGCAAATCAGAAATATGCTGTTCATCTCGCATTATTATACAATCAATGCGATTTTTTAAATAATGAATCATAAATGCTCAATCGTACAAACACGATTTATTACGTTTAATGAAGTAAATCTTGTAATTTTTAAATAATACAGCTATTAATTTAATTTTATGTATCAATAATAACATTCCACACACAAAAATACATAAATAAATAAATATTTTATTTCTCATTGATCAACGCTAATATCCGCCATCTTACTTGTGATAGGCTTGTGAGAGCCTACGGGAGAGCGCAGACAGTCGCAAATTTTTATGACAACAATCACAACTTTACGATCCAATATGGCTGATGGCGTTACATTTGTATCAAAATTACGACTACGATCCGACTTGTGATCTACGATAGCTGCGATTGTTACACTAATATGCCTCCCTAAATTGTTTCCTTTTCATGGCGGTTGTCCAATGTTTTTGTTCAATAGGATTCTGTGGAGCGCTAAAGAATAGCTTTTGAGAAGCATTAGCCGTTGTATTATGCTGAGTGGTACAATCCGCGTTTGTAATGATCGATAGATGGTGCTTTCTCAACTGCAGTTGTTAGTAAATATAATGGCCACGTGTATTTATTTATTGTTCTTTCTTGTAGTTCTATCATTGTTTCAGCGTGAAAGCTAACAGTAATATGATAATTTCACCTTAGCCCACCAGAGGGCGAGCATTTCATTACAATCGCGGATACTATATTTATATTACGATTTTTTAATATCCGTCACTATTATAAAATACAAAACCTATTTTAGTGATTCAAGAAGCAAAGCAAAGCACGAAATCGAACGTAAACAACCATTACTCCCGTTTGTAGCTCCGTGGCTCCGTTTGTTGTCAAAAAGAGTGACGTCACGATATATTGTACTGCGTTTTCTCGGTAGAGTAAATATTAAGGTTATCATTAATTAATGATCTAAATAACAAAAAGCTAACATACAAATAAATAATTAGAAAGCGTTTTAAGAGTAAGCAATATAACCATTTTAATATCGCATACTACAGACGGGTAATACAATTCCTTTTTTTGAAACAGTGATAGAGTTGAGTTGTAGCTTGTCATTTACACGAGTTGATTTGTAACTTACCACAACACTTCCTCCACAAGCCACAACTTACTTAACACGAATTTAATTTTTATTTCCAACTAGACTACTAAACGAAAATAGTCCTAAAAGAGTACACAGTTCATTAAACCTAACACTAGGCAAAGGTTTTGTCATTAAGTCTGCTAACTGCAAATTTCCGGGAACATGTTTAATATGCAGTTCGCCGTCAATGAACTTTTCTCGCTCAAAATGATAACGGACATCAATATGTTCGGAGCGTTTATGGTATTCAGGGTTTTTGGCAAGTTTTACAACGCTTGCATTATCTACCAGAAGAGAGGGTGTTTTAACATATGTTAAATCACTAAACAGGCGTTTCAGCCAAATTAATTCCTTCGCACTCTCACTTGCAGCAACATACTTAGCTTCTGTCGTAGACAACACAACACTTTTCTGCTGTTGGCTCATCCATGAGATGGCTCCACTTGAGAGGACTTTTTTCGCATAGGCACACTGATTCACAAAAATTGAACCATCATCCAATCTTTTTATGTTCATACCTAAAAACTGGTTTAAAGAACCTTTTGGTGATTAAACATCTAGGTTGCGTGAGGTTAATTGAATAATGAAGAATCATCCAACATCATAAGTTAATACGTCTCATTTAGAAAAATATAATTTTATTTACAACAACATAACGAAAGCATCCACGGCAAGCGCCGATACATAAACACCGCTCTCTGGCGAAGAGAGAGAGAGCTCTAAGATGCGCACAGCCGATGCGCGTGCACACATCCGATGGGACGGAGAGAGAAGCGCGCTGTTTACAAAACGAACGCTCTCCGCCACAGAGTATCCCCCCAGTGACATAGTCACGATAGGAATATTCGGTTACATAAGTATGCAGAGTATAATATAAAAACATAATTTGATACATAAGTACAGAAATTTACAGATCTTGAAAAAAAAAAAAAAAAAACACAATGCAATACCAAATGTAAAATATTGTATATAAAGTACTAGATATGAATGAATGATACAGTAATATAATATAAATGAGATTAAATGATATATTCTTTTACAAGATTTTTAGGAAAATGTACACGCCGACCTGATCTGGTAATAGTTTCTTTTTGAACGTTTACCGGCAGTTCATCCGTCGTAACCTTTAATGGTACAGACTGATCTGATTGTGATGGAAGTTGAAATGCGGGTTTAACTCTGTCGATGGAAACGGTAGTGCATTTACCATTGAGTTCTATGACGAATGTCTTGTCGGTACGTTCTATTACCATGTGAGGTCCGGTGTATGGAGGTGTCAGTGGTGGTTTCACGCTGTCGGTGCGTAAATAAACGTGGCTACAATCTTGCAATGAGTGGTGCACAAAAATGGGATGTTTGCCATGATGGACAGGTAAAACGGGACTTAAAGTATTCATTGTAAGTTTAAGTTGTGAAACATAATCTTCCGTGGGTTGTGAAGGTGTACTAGTCGAGTTTAGGATGTCTGAAGGCAGTCTTAATGTTGTGCCATATACAAGTTCTGCGGGTGAAGCATTTATGTCGCTCTTAATGGCTGAGCGTATGCCAAGCAATACAACTGGTAAATTTTCTGACCATTTGATTGAGTTGTGGGCCATTAAAGCGCTTTTCAAATGACGGTGGAATCTTTCTATAATTCCATTTGAAATAGGATGATAACTTGTGCTATGTATTTTTTTTATTCCTAAAATTTTAGTGAGTTCTCTAAATAAATTTGATTCAAAGTTTCGTCCTTGGTCACTCGTTATTGTTACAGGACATCCAAACCGAGATATCCAATTGTTAATGAGAGCTTTACAGGTAGTCATAGCTGTCATGTCTGTAGTTGGTATGACTTCTGGCCATCTAGTGAATCGATCAATTATGGTCATGCAATACTGGTAACCATTCGATACAGGGAGAGGTCCAACGAAGTCTATGTGTATATGAGCAAATCTAGAGTCAGGTGATGAAAAAGTGCCTATTTGGGATTTAGTGTGTCTATGAATTTTGGCACGTTGACAATTTTGGCAAGATTTTACTGCATTTTTAATGAATTTGTGCATATTAGGCCAAACAAATCTTTTTGATATCATTTTAGATGTTGCAGAAATACCTGGGTGTGAAAGATTATGAATGTGATTGAATATAAGTGTGCGATAAGATTTAGGAATGAAAGGACGAGGCGTACTTGTGCTAAAATCACAATAGAGAGTAACATTTTCTAATGGGAAATAATGCTTTTGTAATTTAAGAGATTGTGAAGACTGGGATAGAAAGTTTTGAAGTTCTGCATCATTAAGTTGTTCTTGTGATAATTTTTGAAAATCAAGTAAGGGGAGTGCAATTGCATCAATTTCAACCCGTGATAAAGCATCAGCTACAGTGTTGTCGCGTCCTCTAATATGCTGTATGTCTGTAGAAAATTGTCCTATGAAATCCAGATGGCGAAGTTGTCTGGGAGAGCATTTGTCGGGCTTTTGCTTGAAGGCGTATATTAGGGGCTTCTGGTCTGTGTAGATTGTGAAGTTCCTTCCTTCTAGCATGTGCCGGAATTTTTTGATAGATAAATATATGGCCAAAAGTTCTCGGTCGTAAGTGGAATAATTTTTTTGACTTTTAGAGAGTTTTATGGACAAAAATGCTATGGGTTCCCATTTTTCATTACGTAACTGCATCAAAGAACTACCAACGGCTACGTCTGATGCGTCCGTGAAAAGGCTTAAGGTAGCACCTGGGATTGGATGGTTAAGAAGGGTGGCTTCAGCTATTGCTTTTTTTGCATCTAAAAAGGCTTTATTAGATTCCTCATTCCAATTGAGAGGTTGTTCTGGCTTTTTAGATAAATTTTTAGATTTCTTTTTGTTAGTCTGACCTTCTAGTAATTTATTTAATGGAGCTAAAATGTGTGAAGCTCTAGGAACAAATCTTCTATAAAAATTAAAAATACCTAGAAATTTTCTTAATTGGGTTAAAGAAGTGGGTTGTGGAAATTTTTGAATAGCTTCAACCCTATGAGGTAATGGTTTTAAACCTTGTTCTGATACTTGAAAACCGAGAAATTCTATACATGGTACCCCAAAAAGACATTTGGAAACATTTATACATAGACCATAATCACTTAATCTAGAAAAAAGAGATTTCAAGTGTAAGAAATGTTCATCTTCATTTTTAGAAGCAATCAAAATATCATCAACAAATGAAAATACCCCTGGAAGATCGCGAGTGACTTCATCTATGAATCTTTGAAATGTTGCGGCAGCCCCACAGAGGCCGAATTGCATAACAGTGCTTTCAAAAAGGCCAAATGGTGTGGCTATGGCTGTTTTATGAACATCAGATGGGTTAATTGGGATTTGATGATAAGCTTTAATCAAATCTACATGTGAAAAAATTTTAGAACCATTTAATTCAGAGGTGAAGTCACAAATATTTGGCACAGGATATTTATCCTTCACTGTCTGAGAATTTAACATACGATAATCTCCGACTGGTCTCCATTCATTCGTGCCTTTTTTGGGCACCATATGGAGAGGGGAGGAATAATTACTTTTAGATGGTCTCATATGGCCTAAATTTATCATGTTTTGAATTTCTAATTTAGCAATTTTTAATCTATCAGGAGCTAGTCTCCTAGGCTTACATGAAACAGGAGGACCTACAGTTTCAATAAAATGAACTGTATTATGTTTTACACTACGATTAAGATCAGGTAATTTTGACAGTGAAGGATAATTAGATAATAATTTATGATAAACAGTATCATCAGTAATAGTTTTAACAGAATGTAAATCAACAGCACTTACCATACAAGAAATTTTTAAATTCGTTTTTAGATCAATTAGCTTTTTTCTTCTTAAATCAGGAGTTAAATTAAAGTAATGTAAAAAATCAGACCCAATGATATTTGTTTTAACATTACACACATAAAAAGAAAAATTAAATGTTCTGCGTAGTCCGAAATCGAGATTTAATGTCTTACGACCATAAACAAAAATGGGTGTTCCATTCGCCGCAGTAAATACCATTATGTGTTTATTACGTAGTTCTTGTTTCGATGCAGCTATCAAACATACATCTGAACCAGTGTCACACAAAAATTGCAAGTTTGTTCTGCGGTCTCTGATAAACAGGCGACGGGATTCGGAAGGGATCGCGCACGTCGCCACTACGCTTTCCCGGCCTCGTTTTCCTTGTATGAGCAAGGTGGAACACATTTTTGGGCATTCTCTTTAAATTTTCGGTGATACCAACAAAAAATATTCTGATTAGAAGCATCGGAGGATGATGAACTCCGTGTTCGTGTTTGGTTTCGATTTCGCGAGAAACTACGTCCTCGACGCAGCTGAGAAACTTCTTTTCGAAGTTTTCGAACTTCTTGAAAAAGCATATCAACGCTATTTGTGTCAGATGAAGCACAGGAGTTTAAAGAAGAGACATCGCTTACCTGCGGGGGTGTTACTTCCATAATGCGATCAGCAATACTAGCTGCTTTTTGTGAGTCGAGTGGTTGTACGGAGGCTAGAATAGATTGAACATTAGATGGCATTTGTTGCATAAAAAGCTCTAATAATAATGCATCTGTAATGTTATGATTTTCAGCACGACGTTTCATATCGCGTAGCAACTCTGAAGGCTTTCTGTCACCCAATTGTTCTCCAGCTAGTAATTTTCGGATTTCTTGAGTGCGACTTTCACCGCAACGTTCCAGTATCGCCGTTTTAAGTTCATCATACGAAGTATCCGAGCGAGGCTGTAGGATGATATCTCTCACAAGTGATGCTGTATCAGGTGGTAAATGAGCTACACAATGATTAAATTTAGTTTTTGCATCCGTTATAGCTTTTGGAGTGGCAAGTTCAAATGTGGATTCGCACATTGCAAACCACAATGCAGGATCTACCGGATTGTAGACGGGTATTTTTACCGCTGCTGAGTCCGTCATATTGTTCTCAAAGTGAAATCGAAACTATTAAAAATTTGCACAGTTTAAATAAAATCCGCGGTCACCATTTTTGGTGATTAAACATCTAGGTTGCGTGAGGTTAATTGAATAATGAAGAATCATCCAACATCATAAGTTAATACGTCTCATTTAGAAAAATATAATTTTATTTACAACAACATAACGAAAGCATCCACGGCAAGCGCCGATACATAAACACCGCTCTCTGGCGAAGAGAGAGAGAGCTCTAAGATGCGCACAGCCGATGCGCGTGCACACATCCGATGGGACGGAGAGAGAAGCGCGCTGTTTACAAAACGAACGCTCTCCGCCACAACCTCTTGTGATTTGAAAAGACTGATTAAGTTGATCCATGAATTCCTCCACTTCAACTTTATCAGTCCCAACAACAAGGCCATCATCGACGTAGATAACAACAAAAAGTTTCTTGCTATTTCTATGTCTGATAAATAAACAGGGATCAGCTGCACTAACTTCCAGTTTCTGGTCTTTCATAAAATTCACAAAACACTGATTCCAACAACGAGGTGCTTGTTTGAGTCCATATAAACTTTTATGTAATCTACAGACTCCCACTATTATCATCAAAGCCTTCTGGTTGCATCATGAAGACTTCCTCCTTAAGTGTTCCATATAAGAATGAAGTCTTTACGTCAAATTGTTGCAAGTGTAATTTTTCTTTTGCAGTTACTGCAAGAACAGATCTCACAGTATCATATCTAGCAACAGGACTAAACGTTTCATCCTAATCAAAACCTGCTTTCTGAGCATACCCCTTGGCTACAAGACGAGCTTTGTATCGCTCCACGGTACCATCAGAATTAAATTTCTTTCTCAACACCCATCGGCAATTGATGACTTTGGAACCTTTAGGCCTTTCAACTAATTCCCAAGTTTCATTTTTATGCAGGGCATCTATTTCTTCTCCCATAGCTTTAAGCCACAAATCACTTTCATTCGAGGAAAGAGCTTCAGAGTATGTCGAGGGATTTTCACTATTTTCGGAATCTTCTACTGCAGCTATGTTTGCAATAAGATACTCTCCAGATCTCATCCATGCAGGTAAGCTTTTGTTTCTTTGAGACTTTCTGACAGTTTGCAGTTTCTCTTCTGAAGGATTAGATTCTTTACTCTGAATATCTTCACATCTCTCGATTAAGTCTTCCTTCACCTCCACTGTTACTAGAGTGGTACATAAACGTACAGGTTTGAAATATACATCACGAGATTTTATGATTTTGTTCTGAGAAGGCAGATAGATTTTATAGCCATCTTTCTTGTTCACATATCCCACAAAATGACCATGAACACTTTTGTCATCAAATTTACGTCGAAAATTCTTAGGTATATGTGAATAACATTCAGTTCCGAACACTTTCAAATGATCTAGTTTAATTGTTGGCTCGCCAGACCAAAGCTCATGAGGGCTCTTGTTTTCTTCTGGAGATACACCAGTATGGTTTAGAAGGTAGACTGCTGTTTCACATGCATTGGCCCAGAGACCGAGGTAAACCACTTGCAGACAGCATAGAACGAGCCAGTTCAACGATTGTTCTGTTTTCTCTCTCAGCTGCGCCATTTTGTTCTGGCGAGTACGGTATACCAAGAGTCAGAACTGTACCTTTTTCAGCAAGGATTTGTCGAACTTCACCACAGTCAAATTCTCCTCCTCCATCACAGCGCAAAACTTTTACAGCATGACCATAATTGGTAGCTTCATTTAAAAACATACGTAAGCAACTACTAACATCACTTTTCTTTTTCAAGAATATTTTACGATATTTACTGTAGTCATCTTTAAAACAAACATAATATCTAGCACCACTAAGAGAAGTTATAGACATGGGACCGTTTACATCAGCATTAATGATTTCACCAGTTGACATGGCTCTATAAGGACGTGATTTAAAAGGTTTTCGATGAGCTTTACCAAGAGCACATCCATCACAGAATTCATTTGTCATTGCATGACTTACAGATATACCTATATCAGTTAGCAACTTACGAACATGTCGTTTGTTTTGGTGACCAAGGCGTTCATGCCATAACTGTAAAGATTCAAATTCAGTAGCAGTACTTACTTCAGCTGGACTTGCTGGAATAACAACTCTCATGCAGATAATATATGTGTGATCTGACCATGATCCAATTGCAACAAGTTCTTTAGAACGATAAAATTCAATATATCTTTCTGTCATTTTTACTTCAATACCATGCTTGACAGCTTGTTGCACAGAAAAGAGATGCCTCTTCACATCAGGGACATACCAGACATTTTTCATGTGAGCATCATACCATTTGCCATGAATATAAACTTGAATATTTATTTTACCAGATCCATATGCATAAATCTTCTTATTATCAGCAAGTGATACCTCAATGGGCACAGGGAAATATTTATATGTGACAAAGTACTGTTTGTTTGCAGTCATGTGATGGGAGGCCCCAGAATCACAGACCCAACTATCTGGCTGAGTACTTTTTGCACTGGCAGTAAATGCACCTTTATTATTCTTTGAAAATGTGAATTTATCATTGGACCTTTTCTTTGGACAATCTTTACAGAGATGCGCACTCGATCCACACTTAAAACAATTCTTTTGTTTAAAATTACTCAGTTTGGCATTATTTCTTGGCGTGCTTTCAGGAAGTTTTTCGCCATTTTTCACAGCTTTTTGCTTAACAGGAACAAGAGCTGCAAATGCGCCATAATCCACAGGAGCAGTAGATTTAATACGCTGTTCAATTGTACATAATTTTTCAACAAGATTTTTAGTAGTTCGTTTATCAGAATCTAAAGACTCCCATACATTGTTAAATTCTTGGAATTCTGGACCCACAGTAAGTAGTATTTTACCATGTAGTAATTCTTGTGGAATAGAAGCTGAACCTATACGGTTTAATTCATTATTCATATCCGTATAAATTCTTTCAACTTTAGCAGCATGTGTAGCAACATTATCACTGGGATCTTTACAGACTTGAAAAAATTGAGTCATCAATTAATTAAGTCTCAGAATACTGCTTTGTTCAAAAACACTAATTAATTTGTCCCAAATGTCCTTTGCATTCGAGTGTGTCATCACTAAATCAGCAACAGAAGCGCTCAACGTACTGGCAATAAGGGCGGCTGCCTTGGCATTATCACGGCGCCATTCAGATACCTTCTTCGCCAACTCATTCGTATCGACTTCGGCATTTTCAGCGACCGGACAAATTTTAGTTCCATCAATTATAGATGTCAAATCATATTGTTCAAAGTGCATTTTCATTTGCCACTTCCACTTACTCCAATTTTTAGCACCTTCTAGATTATCGATTTGTACTTTCAGTTCAGCCATATCGTAATGTTTCGCAGTTAGAAATAACAAATTTTGTAGTTCACTTAGCTTTTCAAAAAATTTTCAGATAATTAATTTACGCAGATTTAAAGCATCCTGGGCCCATAACCTATTAAGGTTAGCAGTAATTAATGATCTAAATAACAAAAAGCTAACATACAAATAAATAATTAGAAAGCGTTTTAAGAGTAAGCAATATAACCATTTTAATATCGCATACTACAGTCGGGTAATACAATTCCTTTTTTTAAAACAGTGATAGAGTTGAGTTGTAGCTTGTCATTTACACGAGTTGATTTGTAACTTACCACAACAGTAAATAGTGCGATGTTAAATCAGTAATTAGATTTCAAATAAAGAAAATGTATGTATTTTCTTGCCTTTTCATTTTGTACTATATAAGTATAAAATCAGGAAACGTGCAAATTCCTCATTGGTTAAAGGGTTTATGTTAATAAATTTTTTTTTTTTAAAGGCGCAATTATTACAGAAAAGCAAAAATTGGAATACTATGGTAGTCTGTTTGTTTACTTCTGTTAATAGTTTATCTTGAGAGGAATATAGATATTTAGCTACACATTCATCCACAGGGAAACACGTATTATTTGTGACAAATTTCTTAATTAAATTAAATTTTGAAAGTATGAATATCCATCTACCCATAAATGCGGAAGGAAAGCCGTATGTGTGTAAACAATGTTCAAAAGGTTTTTCTTATAAGAGCCGTTTAATGATACATCTTCGCTTTCATACAGGAGAAAAACCATATGTGTGTGAAGAATGTTCTAAAGGATTTTCTCGGAAGGGCCATCTAATGCAACATCTTCGTATTCATACAGGAGAAAAACCATATGTGTGTAAAGAATGTTCTAAAGGATTTTCTCGAAATAATGATTTAAAGCGACATCTTTCCGTTCATGCAGGAGGAAAACCATACGTGTGTAAAGAATGTTCTAAAGAATTTTTTCAAATAAGTAATCTAAGGAGTCATTTTCGCATTCATACAGGAGAAAAACCATACGTGTGTGATGAATGTCCTAAAGGATTTTATCGAAATAATGATCTAAAGAGACACCATTCCGTTCATGCAGGAGAAAAACCATACGTGTGTGAAGAATGTTCTAAAAGATTTTCTCTTAAGAACCATCTAATGCAACATCTTCGTATTCATACCGGAGAAAAACCATATGTGTGTGAAGAATGTTCTAAAAAATTTTCTGCTAAGAGAATTCTAATGGAACATCGTATTCATACTGGAGAAAAACCGTATGTGTGTGAAGAATGTTCTAAAGGATTTTCTGTCAGAAGCAGTTTAAGAAATCATCTTCGCATTCATGCAGGAGAAAAACCATATGTGTGTGAAGAATGTTCTAAAGGATTTTCTGGAAATAGTGCTTTAAAGAGACATCTTTTCGTTCATGCCGGAGAAAAGCCATACATGTGTGATAAATGTTCTAAAAGATTTTCCGGAAATAGTGATCTAAAGAGACATCTTCGCATTCATACAGGAGAAAAACCATACGTATGTGAAGTATGTTCTAAAGGATTTTCCCAAAATTGTAGTCTAAAGAAACATTTTCGCATACATACTCAAATATAAAGCCATATGTGTCTGAAAAATCTTTCTACGAAGAATTATTTAAAAGAACATCTTAGATATCATACAGAAAAAAAACCCCTATGTGTGTGGAAAATACTCTAAAAGATTTTCTTAAATATTTAATCTGAAGAATGATCATCGTGTTCACACAGAAGAACCTTATGTGTGGAAAGAATTATCTGCTAAGAGAAGTCTAATGACACATCTTCGAATTCATACAGGAGAAAAGACATAGTGTGTGAAGAATTTTCAAAAACATCCTCTCAATTTAGTCATCTAAAAAATCATCTCTGAATTCGGTACAACTATAGTATTTCCCCTCAGCTGAATTTGGCGATTTTTCTTTGGCGCCGATTTGAACGATAACGATGTCGTTCTGGATTGTTTGCGATAGATATAACATGGCAGCCTACATGCTATTTATTTTGGATTTATGATTTTATGATTTATAATTTAGCTTACGATTTTATCATTTATGCTATATGATTTATCATTTTTAGATTTATGAATTTTCCACAATGGCTAAGCTTTACTATACGGCACCCATTGCTTATTGCCGTTGCCGATGTTTTGATCGCGTGATATGATGGTGATTCGAGACCCGAATCAGAGTATCGATACTTTTTTCAGTTGTATCGAAACGTAACATTTACTGATTCATGCATCGCTAATTAGGGGTATACAGTGATGTTTTTTGGGGGGGGTTTAATGCTCGCGAAGCGAGCAAACAGCAGAAAACATAGCGACCGAGGCTCCATGAATTTTCATGCTTTTACTGATTCATGCTCCACGAATTAGGGGAGTCCAGTGATGTTTTTTTTTTTTTTTTTTTTTTTTTTGCTTTGTTTTAATGCTCGCGAAGCGAGCAATCAGCAGAAAACAGTGACCGCTGCTCCATGAATTTTAATGCTTTTACTGATTCATGCTCCACGAATTAGGTGCGTCCAGTGATGTTTTTTTTGGTTTTAATGCTCGCGAAGCGAGCAAACAGCAGAAAACATAGTGACCGCTGCTCCATGAATTTTCATGCTCCACGAATTAGGGGCGTCCAGTGATGTTTGTTTTGTTTTTGTTTCAATGCTCGCGAAGCGAGCAAACAGCAGAAAACATAGTGAAACATAAAAAGAATATTTCATAATAATGAAAAGTATCGTTTCATGACATTTTGATTCGATTCACGACGTTGTGAAACGTTTCGCAGTTCCGACTCACAAACCTAATCAAAACACCATCATAACACGTAATCAAAACATCGGCAACGGCAATAAGCAATGGGTGCCGTATATTAAAGCTGTTCCGCCACAATCGCCAAAGAAAAATCGCCAAATCTAGCTGAGGGGAAATACTATAGTTGTTCCCTGAATTCATACAGAGAAAAACGATACGCGTGCGAAGTGTGTTCTATTTGAAATCCTGAAATTAAAAATCATCTTCAAATTCATACAGGTGAAAAAAGCTTTTCGTAGAAAAGTTTGGATGAGTATGTAACTTTTCTAAACTTTCACAAGTAAGTTAGTTGTTAGACGTGAAAATTTCAGAGAAGTATAAGTGTCAAAATACAAAGAATGAAAACTAAACATATGGCTCCGCGGACGATGTGTATAAAGAACTTTCATCACTGGGGAAATAATATTAGGATTCAATTAGGAATAAGCAGTGATATGTGCGTAAGATTCGTTGTTTACTGGAGATAAAGAAAAAGATTTCCAAAGCGAAAAAAGAAAAAAAAACAAATATGAGAAAACTTCAATAAAGCTTAAAATTATTATTTGATTTGATAACAAAACATTCTAGAAAACTTAAATTTGATTCATCGAATGTGTTTTTGAACATAGTTATTTAACTGTTACAATTTTCTTCCGTGTACTTTCGCTATTCTTAATCACGGATATTACTGATCAGTCATCCTGACGTGACTTTGAATAAGTTCGTCTGCTTTGGTACCCACATTTCTTGAAACTGCCCCTTTTATATTCTACCCTAATATTTTTTATTAAAAGAATAAATATATTCGCAAGGCAAAACATTATGTAAAGCAACTATTTTAGTATTTCGGTTGCTATTCTATTTGGTTATGTGTACTAATTTTGTAAAGTTTTGACGTTTTGTCACGGATTCAAAGTATTGCAAAAAAAAAAAAAAAAAAAAAAAAAAATCAGTTGATTGAAAATAATAATAATAATAAAGTCAAAAGCCGCCAATAGAGCAACATAATAAAGTTGTGTAGCACGATAATGTTTACCTATTTATTTTTTTATATACTAATCTCTATGCTAATTCATCATACAAATAAATGAGCCTCTGTATGTAACTGCACTTGCATGCTGTCGAACAGAAATATTTGATTAATTCAAATTACTATTTAAAAAAAAAAAAAAAAAAATGTATCGACGCCACATTTTGAGTGATTTTGACCTAAAATTGATAAGCACTAACGGTTACATCCAGGCTGCAACGCTCGCAAGCGAGTGATCACAAATCCGAAATGTTTCATTCCAAACTTAACAATTTCAGTCGCTCACAAATGACGACGGCTGATCGCAAGTTTGTGATTTCCGGTTTCTAATACATCGATTATTTTAAACGATAGACCGTAATGATTGGCTAGAGAGAAACATGTGACCTAGCATATGCTTGCGTTTTTGTTTATATTTATTTATTAACGTATCCGTGATTAAAAATACAGAAATGTTTAAATGTAATTGTTTTCCTGGAAATGTCCCTGTGTATTATCAGAGGGAGATAAAAAAAAAAAAAAAAAAAGGATATTCACACTTATATATAAAGTTTAATGCAGTTTTTATTTAAAAAAAAAAAATTAGTTGAACTTCTTTGTTATAGATTGTTTACATGCAGCTTTTTAAAACTTAGTTTAGAAATATTAATGTATTTCTATCTTTTATATTTTTAGCTTCAGAAAATTTATGTATACTTATCAACTAATTTAACATTTAATCCATATTTTAAGCATTTATTAAAAAAAAAATTCTAAAGTTATTTTATTTGCATAGTACATGAAAACTAGCATTTATTTTAATTGTTTAGTAGCTAATTTTCAATAATTAAAATCTTATAAAGCTTTTGTAAATTGATTTAATTTTGGATAAACTGTCAGGCTCTTTCATATTATTTAATGACTAGGGACAAATGATATATTGCTTAATTATTTTCTAAAAAATAAATTAAGGTTTATTCTTATCGGTACTTTTCCATTTCGCTGGTGAAAATCTCACCAAACAAAAATGTTAATAATGCTGCAAATCTCGCCAAGCAAACTTTATTGATGACAACACACAGTTTGCATATAATTTTTTTTAAATAAATGTTAGTTCTAAGAATTTTTTTGCACAAGAAGTAACTTTAGGCTAAATGTCTTTTGCTTGAAGTAAACTTCCTCTGTTCAGGCGAATCCCAAATTTTTATTTATTGTCGTTTCTCATCCATTTTTTATGTATTAGGAAAAAGATGTGACTAATAAGAAATGAATGCAGCTTGTTTAAAAAATGTGGCGGTAAAAAGTTACCAGTAAGGATATAACATTTGGTGTTGGTAGTATCTTTTTTGGCGACTTTATAGAGCGGTATTTTACTATCATTTATTATTATAGGCAAATATCCATTTTCCTTCATTATGATTATTACGTCATTAGTTATATAGTAAAGATATGGAAGCACTAGGATGCAGAAAGCAGTAAATTTTGTTTGTGTAAATAGGGTAATGTGAAGGTATTTGAGTTAATAAAATTTAACACGTTCGTCTCCGTGTCATCCAGATATAGATGATGGATATCCTTTCGTGGGCACCGCACCAACCAAACATGGGTGACGCTCTTCTTGTTCAAGTTAACACAAGAGCATGGGTGTCAGGACAATGAGGCAAGGGGGGACACTTGCCTCCCCCTGGAAAATTCTAATTAGCATTTTTTCCTTTACCTTTAAAACTATGCTATCAGAATTTTATTTTTAAAAAAATATTTCTTCAGGTTGTGCCCCCTGGCAATTTTTTCTGGTGACGCCACTGCATGAGAGTAGTCACATGTCGGTCTATTCCTCGATGTTGTTTAGTATTAGGGGAAAGCTGAAAGAAAGCCAGTAGAGAAAGATTAGCTGCCTTTAATTCACGCAAAACTTTTCTCGCAAACCTCTAACCTTTCTGAAAAACTAGAAGTGAGGAAAACCCAGCTAGAAATTGTTTGCACTTTTTGTGCAAAAAAGTGTAGATTGTGCACAATTTGTGCATAATTTTTTAATACTTCGAAAAAAATGCACTTTTTGTGCAAATTATCTGCATTTTTTATACATGCAAAAAAGTGCAAATTATATGTTACAGAAACTGTGCAAATTATCTGCACTTTTTATACATGCAAAAAAGTGCATATTATAAGTTACAGAAACTGTGCAAATTATCTGCATTTTTTATACATGCAAAAAAGTGCATATTATATGTTACAGAAACTGTGCAAATTATCTGCATTTTCTATACATGCAAAAAAAGTGCATATTATGTGTTACAGAAACTATGCAAATTTTTTACATAAAGTAAGTGCATATATTCTCGTTACAAAATTTGTACATTTTTTATGCACAAAAATATGTGCACATTTCAATTTGCAATATTTTTACTTTCTTTTAAGAGTGTTTTTCGAAAGTCAGGAATATACCAAAGTATCTCAAAAGGAAAGCAATTTCGCTATGAACACATTGATTTGAAAAGTTTCGTGGATTTAAATGATCTAACAGATGAGGTATTATAAGTTGGGCCCCAAGTGACATACAAACTCATATTTTCTAACAGAAAATCATACTTTTCTACTTTCTTCTATATGTATATATAGAGAAAGTATTGGATTCATGTAAATTTTCGAACTCCAGTTTTCGATGGATTTACACGTTTTGGGATGTTCTGAATAGGCTTCAACTTTTTTAGAAAACAACTGTCTGTCTGTGCGTGTGTATCACAAATTTTGTGGACGCTGTATCTCACAAACCAAAATTGCAGCATTTCGAGCATTCAAATGATCTATCATAATTGCTACCACAGGTGGGGCCCCTGGGGCCACTAGGGGTTCCATGTAACATAAACTCGATTTTTTCAAATGGAAACTAAACTTTTTCTTCACAGAATCGTTTTAAACGGAAAAATCTGTTCTAAAACATATGCCTTTTTTTTATTTCTTAAACTAAGGGTCTAAGGGGGCCAAAGGGGCCCGATTTTACGTGCAACTAAAGGTCTGGAAACCCAGAATTATGTTAAAAGGAAAGCAATTTCAGTGATGTCATTGATTTCAAAAGTTTCGAGCATTCAAATGATCTATCATAATTGGTATCACAGGTGGGGGTCCCCGGGGCCACTAGGGGCCCCATGTAACATAAACTCGATTTTTTCAAATGGAAACCATACTTTTTCTTCACAGAATCATTTTAAGCGGATAAATCTGTTCTAAAACATATAATGCCTTTTTTTATTTCTTAAACTAAGGGGGTCAGGGGCCCGATTTTATGCTCAACTAAAGATCTGGAAACCCAGAACTATGTTAAAAGGAAAGCAATTTCAGTAATGTCATTGATTTCGAAAGTTTCGAGCATTCAAATAATCTATCCGATTTGGTATCACAGGTGGGACCCCGGGGCCACTATGGCCCCATTTGACATAAATACGATTTTTTCAAATGGAAACCATACTTTTTCTTCACAGAATCGTTTTAAGCGGAAAAATCTGTTCTAAAACATATAATTCCTTAGTAAAAAAGGAAAAATTGCTTAGAAATGCCTTGACCCGTTCAAAAACATAGTGATCAGAATTAGAAATAAGAAAAGTTAAAAATGAAGGATAGTCAAATCAAATGCTTCAGTTCAGATGATACAGTATTTATTATACTTAAAAAAAAAAAAAAAAAAAAAAAAAAAAAAAAACCACTTAGGGCAGAGAATTTACGGTTTTGTATATAAAAAAACAAAAATTAGGCTGCAAATGAAAGTAGTTAGCTTCAAAATAAGAATAGAAGATAAAAATAGAGTTGTGGAAAATTAAAAGTATCATTTTTTAAGTTTAAACACAGATTTTTTATTTTATTTTTATTTATTTATTTTATTTTTTATTTTATTTTTATTTTTTTTTTTTTTGGGGGGGGGGGGGTATTTGATGTAAATAACAAGTAAGTTTAAGTTTTCTTATATTCTAAGACTATATAAAACTACATATTGTCCCAAATTATAAAATTTTATTTTTGATTTAAATCAATGATTTTTTTTTTTTTAATCGAAGTGACTTTAATCAAGCTGATTTAAATCGGCGTACCCTGTTTCAAAGATGATTTTGGAAGTATATATGCTACACCTACCTGGAAGAATTCACAAAAAGTGTACAAAATCCGAGCGTATTTAGAACCTCTATCTGCATGAGTGCACAAAAAGTGCATAAATTGTACACTAGATTGAGCACAAAAAGTGCACAAAATCTGAGCGTATTTGGAACCTCTGTTTTTGCATAAAAGGTGCACACTGAATTGTGCACAAAAAGTGCAGAAACTGTACACTAGATTGGGCACAAAAAGTGCATAAAGAAAAGTGCACAAAATCTGAGCGTATTTGGAACCTCTGTTTCTGCATAAAAAGTGCACACTGAATTGTGCACAAAAAGTGCAGAAACTGTACACTAGATTGGGCACAAAAAGTGCATAAAGAAAAGTGCACAAAATCTGAGCGTATTTGGAACCTCTGTTTCTGCATAAAAAGTGCACACTGAATTGTGCACAAAAAGTGCAGAAACTGTACACTAGATTGGGCACAAAAAGTGCATAAAGAAAAGTGCACAAAATCTGAGCGTATTTGGAACCTCTGTTTCTGCATAAAAAGTGCACACTGAATTGTGCACAAAAAGTGCAGAAACTGTATACTAGTTTGTGCACTTTTTGTGCATAATTCCATGAGTGCACTTTTTGTGCACAATTTGATTAGTGCACTTTTTATGCAGAAACAGTGGTTCCAAATACGCTCAGATTTTGTGCACTTTTTTTTTTGCACTTTTTGTGCAGACTTTTACTAGCTGGGAAAATAATCAACATTAATAGTCGCGTCACGGTCAAATACCGATTTGAGAAGTAAAATGTTTTTAACTGCTCAAAAAATATCAAGAATGACTTGAAAACAGACTGTGTTACAGAACATCCACTCAAGGTTAGTTACACAGAATTTTCATACTTTATTTTTAAGGGGTGATCTGTTGGGGAAATTTATAATCAATGGACGGCAAATAGACCAATATGCGACCACTAATGCATTAATAGGATTTTTAAAAATAATTTAATGGAATATGCACTGAAGTATAAATAAAGAATATACAACATAAAAATACTAAAAATATACACATTATGCTTTACTTTTTATCAATATTAATAAAATCAGACTTTTGCCTGTAAATTTGTTAGAATCGAAAAATTTTGCGATATACACACCATGAAAGCCAAAAATGACTTCAGAAAATTTTACCTGTGTGTATGTGTGTGTGCCATTGTGTCTGTATTTCGCCTTTTTTGTCCGGGCATCACGCAAGAATGGCTGGACGGAATTCAACGGCGCTTGGCAGGAATTTAGTTTTTCACCCAACTTAAAATTATATCTATGAACTTTTCTGAAATTCCTCCCCGTTACCCCCTGGAGGGGAAAAGTTAAAAACACGTTTGTCCGGGTATCACTTGAGAACAGCTGGATAGAATTCAACAGCGCTTATCAGGAATTTAGGTCTTATCTCCTATTTACTTCACAATAAAGAAATTCCACATGAAGAGACTAGACATGAGTATAAATAAAACATTATCTGCAATTCAGGAATTTTTGATTTTTAAGGGAAGGAAGGGGGGAAATCGATTTTTGGCAGATAACTTAGAAAATTCCTGATTTGCGTAGAACGAACAAATATGTTGAAAAAAGGCTATGCGTCTTTCTTAGGATATTTCCTAAAACACATTTTTGATTTGCTTGTGATTTGCCATTTTTTTTCCTTTGGGGAAAGGGGGAGGGGGATGTGTTACAAAGGGCAAATTCGAGACACCCTTTTTAGCGCTGAATTTGTCCTGGGAAATTTATAAGAGCTGCGGTCACGAAGTTTAGTTTTTGGATTGTTTATTTGCATCCGACACCTAAAGAAACGAGATTTATCGAAATACCCCTTTCCCCAAGGGGACAGGAAGCAAAAAAAAAAAAAAAAAAACGCTTGTAAGCATAACTCTGCCCCAAATTACTTCACGGTGAAGAAATTGCACATAATGAGACTAGACTTGAGTATAAATATTTGTATTGAGTATAAATTAAATGTACGATTTTAGAATTCTTGATTCTTAAAGGAGAGAGAGGAAAAATAGTTTTTCATGTTGGAAATTTCAGAAATTCCGGAATTTTTAGTAGAGCTCTACTAAAGATGTTACAAAAGTATTAAAAACAGCCATGTGTCTTCTTTAGAATATTTTCAAAAACACATTTTCGTTTTTTTTATTATTTTCCATTTTTTTTTTTTTTTTTTTTTTTTTTTTTTTGAGGGGGGGGGGAAGAGTTGCAAATTCAAGTAACCCCTTTTAGCACTAAATTTGTTTTGGGATATCTATGGGATCTACGATCAGGAAATTTAGTGCACAAATTGTTTATATGTATTCGACACTTATTGTAGCGAGATTTTATGAAATTCGCCCACTTACCCCCTTGGGGTCAGGGTGTGTGTGTGCAATAAACACGCGTAAAAGCACGTTATTCTGTTTGAATTCGCTTTACATTATCTTAGAATGATGAGTTTTGGTGTGTGGATGTTGAATAGGTGTACGCATTATGTACGGTGAGATTTCGCAAAACTTCCAACTATCCCGGCAGCAACTTCATCGTCCTTGCAATCTCCGGTGCCTGTCCCTATTGCCTGCGAGAATGGCTTGCCCGTGGGCTTCCATTTGGGTACTTATCATATATGACAGTTTCGATACGGACAGTATCGAAAATTTTGAAGTAGCTCTTCTATATCTGAATCCCAGTTACTAATGAACAACATTATACGTGATGTACATAATATTTGCTCTCAAGTTATTTCCTATATTTATTTGATTTAATCGATCAACCATAGAATGACAGCAATTTCAAGCCACATATAATATTACAATATGCTATGATCGGCTACTTCAATCGCATGAGACAATTATTATTATTATTATTATTATTTTGTGGTTATATATACTTCATGTTTAGTTAATAGTAGTTGGTATATAGAAAAATAAATAAATTAATTAATATGTAAACTTGATCATGGTACAGCCTTAATGCCCTTGGCGACTTTTGAATTTTTGTTGCCGTTTTAGACCAAAATATAATTTATGCGATTATTGTTCCTATACGTAAGCGAAGTGTGACGTCACTGGTCGTTCGTGGATGCAAGAAAATGATTTCCTATGTTAATCGCCCATTGGATTTTTTTTAAAAAATTATTAAAAATCGAAGAAAATTATTTCCCGGTTTTAATCCCCATATTTGGGTATATATGTATTAGTTATCGGAACAACTTCAGTATAACCCCACAACGATATTTGGCGATTATGGCTAAATCATAAATGATAAAGGATAAAATTAAAATCTAAATCATAAAACATAAAACATAAAATCATAAATCCAAAATAAACAACATATAGGCTGCCATATTATATCGCAAACAGTCCAGAACGACATCGTTATCGTTCAAAACGGCGCCAAAGAAAAATCGCCAAATTCAGCTGTGGGGTTATACTGAAGTTATATCTAGTTATCATGTGCATGTGTTAGATTGAGTTATTCTGCTGTCAAATTGACAAATTTTTAATTTTAAATTTCAACACATTTGTCGTTCTTGGCGCTTTTTGTATTTGGTGATCGGAACAACTATAGTATTTCCCCTCAGCTGAATTAGGCGATTATGGCTAATTCATAAATCATATATCATAAATCATATATCATAAATCATAAGCTAAATTATAAATCATAAATTCAAAGTAAATAGCATACAGGCTGCCATATGATATCGCAAACAATCCAGAACGACATCGTTATCGATCAAATTGGCGCCAAAGAAAAATCGCCAAATTCAGCTGAGGGGAAATACTATAGTTGTACCGAAAAATAAGTTATTAAAATAACTATGATTTTTGAAAGGAATTAAATTATGTTCGACAAATAATTTGGCGATTTTTTTTTTTTTTTTTTTTTTGCCAAGGATGACCGATATGAAATCTATTCCGCTGAAACATATTAGTATCTTATATCAGATACTTTATTTAGACAATTGAAAACAAATTTGACTTCAAATTATGATAGAATTTTTATCATTTTCCTTTTAATTAGTATATTAGTTGGATATTTATTGTGTTAATATCATCCTTTGAAATTAAATGTTTGTGTTTTCAATCGAATAGGGAAGTTTGCCATGTTTTCCCCCTAGAGTTTTGAAATTAAAAATTCAAATTTTGTCAATTTTACTACAAAAATAACTTAATTTAACGCATGGACATGATAACTAATACATATCTATACCTAAATATGGGGATTAAAATCGGGAAATAGATTTCCTCGATTTTTAATAATTTTTTACAAAAAATCCAATGGGCGTTTAACATAGGAAATATTTTTCTTGCATCCACGAACGGCCAGTGACGTCATCACATCGCTTGCGTATTTCTTTCTATATTCCTTGTTTAAAAATGTCCGATCTACTTTAGCATCAAAATTAAAAAAATTATCCCGAATTATCAATAAGAAAATACCTTTAATATAATGCTGAATTAGCTTTTATGCCAAGCGTGTTTCATCCGTGCTAAAAAGAAATAAAAAATCTGAAGTTGAGGTATATAAAAAAATGTTATGAAATAAAATTCAGAATAAGTATGTTAGATTTGTAATATTACTATTTTATTTTAAAATTATAAAGTGTCATTTTCTCATCGACCAATTTAGCATTTAGTAATTCTTTATTTTTCGCGTGAACGAGAGAGTGGCTGGCATTCTCAAAATACCAAAGTCAAGTTTTGAACGGTTAAATTTTGTGTATTCGTATCAGTCTAACTTAAAAAAAAAAAAAAAAAAAAAAAAAAGAAAGAAAAAAACTTGCAGACAACTTAAATGTTTTATTTTGAAGTTCGTACGGGTTTGATACTTGCATAGTTTGATCAAGATACGAGGTGTGGCTATTAAATAACGAGACTATTGCTGCAAAACATTTTATTTTAAATTTTTACATATTTAGTTATTATCACCTTCAATATAGACACCTCCTCTATCCCTACAATGCTCCATGCGAATTTTCCATTGTCAGGAACAGTGCTGCAAGTCTTGTGTTGTGAGCTCCTGCATGAGGCGTGCCGCTTTTCTTTCAGAGCTTTACCTGACTCAAATCTTGTTCCTTTTAATGCAGATTTAACTTTGGAGAACGGATAAAAGTCACAGGGGGCCAGGTCAGGCGAATAAGACAGATGGTCTAAAACTGGGATGTTGTATTTGGCTAGAAACGTCTTGACAGACAATGACGTGTGAGCCGGTGGGTTGTCTTGATGGAGAACCCATGACTTGTTCTTCCACAATTCGGGTCGTTTTTTCTTTACCCCTTCACGGAGTTGAGAAAGTACCTCAAGATAGTAATGTTGATTAATAGTTTGACATTCAAGAACCCAGTGAAGGTACACAATCCCATTAATGTCGAAAAAAAAGGAACATCATCGCTTTGAATTTCGGTCATCACCTCCAAAGTCTTCGGAGCCATCTTGGAAACGGTTGAACCACTCATAAACTCTCACACGTGATAAACAATCATCGCCATAAACTTGTTTTAATAAAAGATAAGTTTCACTAGCGGTTTTACCAAGTTTCACGTGAAATTTCCCGATAATTCGTTGCTCTACTTATCACGTTTTCGGCAAAACAAAACAAACACATCTTACACAAACGAAGGTTACGGTCAGACCGATTTCTCTACAAGCACGGGAGGCGTTTCAATCGAAAGAGAAGGCTTTACGCTGCACAGCTGTCGGTCGTTCGGATTTGGCGCATATGTAGTTTATCTGTAGCAGCAATAGTCTCGTTATTTAATAGCCACACCTCGTAGATAACTTTCAAGGAATAATGCATGTGAAAGCTATCTGAATAACTTGGAATAATATTTTAAATTTAATATAACAGACTTGGAATTCTATATGAATGTCGGTACAATTTAAATGATGATAAAGGCCAGTCACATAATTATATTTTAATAAAACTGCTTTTAAACCTGATTTGAATTCTGTTTAACGTATGTTTATATAGAGTACAGCCAACTCTGAGAAAATCCCAAGATTCGGGACCAAGATTTCTGCAGATTAAAAATCATTGTTTTGCTTACAAACATTTCTCTTCATATTAGAGTATAAATTTGCAATGTTAATGTAAAAATTAAAATACAAATTACATTAAGGAATTAATTATTGAAAACAAAATTAATAAAAAAAATCAATAAGAAATAAGAAAAATGCAGATCTAATACATGCAGTTGTAAAAAAAAAGTAATTAAAAATGTTTATTTTCCAAAAAAATTTTTATAAAAAGAGAAGTTTTCCTCACGATTTTACAAAATTTTATTGAACGCTTGCGAAAATTACTCTGTTATTATTTTTTATAAATTTATTTTTTAAAAAATAGTTGAAATTTACATAACTGTTAATTGCGATTTTATTGTTTACATTAGGAAATATAGCTGCGGATTACAGAATCACAGAGTCTAATGTACTTATTATCTTATCTCTCAATTTGGAATCTGTCTTTACAGAATTGAAATGCATGATAAGAGAAAATCGTGAGGGTACCATACCAGATTATTTCTTTAAATATATTTATTGAAATTATTTTAGATAATGTTTATATTAGTATTTCAAAAGGTAAATTTTGATGCAAACTTAGTTATTAAAAAACATACTATATTAAAAAAATTGGAAAAAGTCTGTAAATCACTTTATTTTCCTTGAAATGAAAATTTTAAATATTTCTAACTTACTTTTAAATTAGATCAGTTAATAGAAAAAGGCTTCAACTCTATTCTTATACAGATGCACTAACAAAATTATCCCCCCCCCCATACCCCCATCCTCTTTTAAGAATATTTTTCTGAGTTTTCACAATATTTGCTTAGATTTTATTTAAGATTAACAGTAAAAATTTGGTTAATTAATTATGTAATTTGTATATCATGTATTTCTATAGATATTTGCGGGGGTGAAACTACCTAACCTGCAAAAACAATGAAAACTAATACTTGCATGCACATAGGGGACACTTATTAGTGATATATTACATGGCTACCTATAATAAGTGATATTTGAAGAGTTCTTAATACATTTTAATGCAAGTTAAAGATTCAAATGAGGAATTTCTATAAAAACAAAATAATTTAACATGAAATTCATAGCAAAAATCCTGAATTCAGGGGTAGCCCCTGAAAAGTTTCATACCTGTATTTGACAAATCATCTAAATTCAAAAGTATTGATGTTGTTACCCAACTTTTAGTAAATATATATACATTCATAAGTGGAATCTTTGTGAATAATGTTTTGGGCTATTTCTATGAAGGTGGCTAGAAACAAACAGTTATCAGTTCTGTTAAAAGTTAATTCGTCTGATTGATATTTGAAAAGTCGTCACATCAATGATGTTTCTCAAAATAGGTTAATCAACCAGTAAGATTAATACATATTCCATTAAAATGTACTGCTTCAAGCCACCTGTACGGAGATAGCCGCATAAAGTTAGTCACTATCACGAGCCAACACTGATATATATATGTAGAAACACAATATTCATTTGAAGAAAACCTGATATTTTAGCATAGTTATAAGAAATAGAAACATTGTTATACTCAATCATATCATATCAAGCTGATAACTAATGTCTATTGATATTTTGTAGGCATTTAAACTTTTTTTTTTCTTGTTATATGCAACAAAGCACAAAACATTCAACATTACTTATTTGTATGCATATTAAATGCAAATGACACTTCATATAAAAATCAGAGCTAAAGTAATTAAAAAATTGAAATTACAGATTTAATAACATACAGATTGGAAGATACTGATTCAAAGATACTTATTGCTGAAAAACATTTGGTACAAAAATATCTTACCTGTTTGAAGTAGTTGTGTAAAATATAGCTGTGCAGAATGTTCAATAAAATAAAACACATATAATACAAAGTTTTTTATTTACAATGTAGTGAAAGTAACACATCTGATTCTTCAAAAAGCATTCCATCGCTTTTTTACGTTAACTTTTTTTAAAAACGTCATATAAAAATAATTAAATACACAAAAAATATTTTAATTATGTGCTAAAAGAAAATCAAATTCAGTTCTCAGTTCAGTTTTCTGTATATAAGGATTGTAAAAAATTAATGGCAATTCTCTGCTTCTCTTGATTACTTTTTAGGTACTGGAGGAAAGCAGGAAATTATGCACTGTGATGCCTCAATATCATCACGTGTTTTTTTCTTTTCTTTTTTTCAACTTTTACATGTCTGTAAGCTGCGAAGTCATATCGCTGTTCCTTCGAAAGGGTCTCCAGAATATCTGCGGCGTCGCCCCGCAACGACCCTACCAGATGAGCCGTCTTTGCAACAGAGTCCCAGCCGTTAGCTTCAGCTACGATGGAAAACTGCGTCTTATATACATGCCAGGAGGAACTGCCGTCGTAGGTGGATAGCTTAGTAAATTCCTGATTCTGGATTCTTCTCTCTTTCTTTTCAGCTTCCTGGGGCACGGATTCTAACTTTTCTTCCACTTTTCTCTCCAGATCTTTTTCTATTCTCTTCAGTTTACCTTCCATCTCTGAAAACCTTCCTTTCAGTTCCTGATCAAAATTTTCTTTAACTTTCTCCTCGAAACTCCGTTCCATCCTCGTAACACTCTCTTCAACCTTCATAACATTTTCTTCTATCTTCATAGCTTTCTCTTCAACCTTCATAACATTTTCTTCTATCTTCATAGCTTTCTCTTCAAAACTTTTTTCTATTTTCAAAACTTTCTCTTCAAAATTTTCTTCTATCTTTATAACTTTCTCTTCTATTCCATCCATTCTATTTTCCATCACCGTTAATTTACCCTCGATTGATTCCTTCACCGTTGAAAGCTCTCTCTTCATCTCATCTTGATTAGATTTAATTTCTTCCTGAACTTCACCCAAACTGTCTTTCATTTCCCTTTGTCCAGTTTCTATTTTCTCCATCAATCCGGTTTCCATCTTTTCCTGTCCGGCTTTCATTTCATTCATCTCTTGACTCAGGCTATCTTTCATCTCTCTCTGCTATGTTTCCATTTTCTCCTGTCCTGTTTCCATTTTCTCTATCAATCCAGATCCTAACTCATTCATCTGAGCAGTGAGACCTTCTAGATTTTTTTGCTCCATAGCTCTTGTTATCACCATTCACAGACAATCCCACTTCTGACACCAGAAATGTTGCGCACTTGGGGGTTCGTGAGTTGTCCGAGAATGAAAGGCCAAACTTACAAAAATTCAGTAATTTATTCACAGAAAGTTCCAAAAAAATACAGGTCTATAAACCGAGTATCAGCTTCAATTCAAACAGTAAACACAGCTTAAACAACAGCTGTCAATAGCAAATCCACAGTACAAACTGTATAGCAATAACACATAAAGCAAGTCTCTTCCAAAGAGGCTCAAGAGCAATGCAAGCTCTAGCGAAGCTGGCTGAAAACTGAACTGAACTGACTCGTCTTGGCGAGAAAGCACCCTTATATACCTCTGTAGAAAAGTGTGGAATGTTCCGGAAATTTCCGTATCTCATCAACCAATGAGATTAGAGCTTCCATATTTGGTATATCCCATATAAGGATTTTCTCGCCAAGATCGCCAAAAAAATCGCCAAAGTGGGAAAAGTCGCCAAATTTGGCGCCAAATCCATTACTTGCCTTGTTGAGCCTTTTTAATGCATTTTTAAGGGAAAATAAGGCTATTTCAACGCTAAGACGACTAGAAATGCACAAAATTAGCACTTTATCAACTTACTAAGCCTCTTTAAAAAAGAATGATAAAAGATAATGATAAAAGAATTTATACAAAAATTAACACAATTATTTACAATTTTGTAACAATATATATTTTTAAATTCCGTTTTCACATTCAGAAACTTCACAAATATTAAACAATTTATCGCTTTCTAAAAATTATTCTTTTTAATACTTTAGTTTGAGGTTGCAAATTGCAAGTTTACACAATGTGAAATTTTTCCTTTTTGAGCTAAAAAATTAAATTTTTATAAAGTAATAAATTTTTTGAAAGTGAAAACGAAATTTAAAAATATGTATTAGTTAATGAGTTATAATGGGGCAAAATCTCCCATGGAATAACATTCGCTTTTGGAGACAAGAAGTAGAGAGTCCTTTAACGACTGGTGTGTTAGTTGTGCATATTTAGTGTTCTATGACTTATTGATTAATGCTGCGGTAGTCAACCATTGTCCAGTAGTGGACGGTTGGGACAGAGTTAACTACCAGTGAATTAATGTATATGCTAATTGTCATTTGTACATTGATTGAACACTACCTAGTGACACTACCTATGAAGGGAATGAAGGGACTAGATGGATTTTTCCGATGGAAGTCCGATTGTCAATATCTGACTGTCACGTATCTTGACAACGCAACGCAACGTCAATGCAACATGTTTACTTTCAACTTTTTTTTTTTTTTTTTTTTTTTTCATCACTTAAAGAATGAATATTTCATATAGATTTTTTCGTGTTGCGAATGGTCTCTTGATCTATTAGTACAGTCGAATTAGACCAAAAAACACCAAATAAGGGAAACAATTTATAAAGTTTTGAAACTTTGGAATAACATTCCTGGGGGCTCTAGTAATGCAAAACAAAAAAGTCCCCCCTTCCTGGGGGGGAGCTTCCCCCCCATCCCCCCTTTTACCCTCTAGACCATATAGCTCTTTCATATTAGGATAAACAGATATAATAATTTATAAACGCTTGAAATTTTAGGGTAACATTCATGAAGTCTAGTAATGGACAAGAAAGAAAATTTTCCTCCCTGTAGGTATGCTCCCCCCCCCTTTCCCCCAAAAAATTGTTTAGCTCCTTCATTTTTTTAATTTTTTTTATTTAATTTTTTTTTTTTTTTTTAAATGAGGGACTATAAAAGGATTATAAAAGGATTATATTATAGGAATATATATTTATAAAGTTTAAAAATTTTGAATTAATACTCTTGAGGGTTCCCTCCTCCCCCTCCCTCCCCAGAAAAAACAAGCAAACAAACAAACAGTGTAAGCTCTTTCAGATTTGAAAAAAAAAATAAAAATAAAAATAAAAATAGAGGAAAGAATTTATAAACATTTGAAATTTTGAAACATTGAGATAACACTCATGAATAGACTATTATTAAAAAGAAGACATCCCCTTTCCCTGAATAAGCACCCCCCCCCTTTCCCTGAATAAGCACCCCCCCCTTTCTTCTCAAAACATACAGTTCCTGTAAATTATGAAAAATAGGAGACTCTAAAGTATTAAAGGAATTTATTACAGAGGTATATATATATCATATATATGTAAATACGATCAATCTTTTCGGAGTAATTGGCAACGGAGAAAAGAAAAAAAATGAGTTCCTGATTTTGGTATGGTTTATATATTTTTTACAGATGAGAATAATGTACGCTCTTCTTTCAACTTGGTCAGATACAAAGAACGGGTTTTAAATATTTTGAATTTGCTCAACGCTTAGAAATTTCTGGTATCGAAGCAAGCATAGCAAAAAATGACGCAGATGCTTTGACAGTTAGGAAAGCAATTGATACATCCGATTTAAACAAGCAAGTCGTTATTGTTGGACAAGATGTGTACCTTATAGTTTTACTGATATCACTTGCCCCAGAAGATAAGGACATTCTATTCATGAAAGAAGGAAAGGGAAATGTCAAAGCAAGATTTTATAGTTCCAAGGATTTGCAACGTTCATCTGTTATTAAAAAAGTCGAGGATTCTATTCTATTTCTTCACGCAATATGTGGTTGCGACATCACTTCGCCCCTGTTTGGAAAAGGGAAAGTGCAAGTAGTTCAATCGTTTAACCGATCTCACCATCTCCATGATATACCCTAAGTGTTCAACGATCCAAGACCGTATCGTGACTCAACTGAAAAAGCTGGTGAAAATTTTATTAGTAAGATGTACAGTAAAGTTAAAAAAAAAAAAAAAAAAAAAACGCTTCTATAACTTCTGAAATGAATAAGTTGAACATTTGAACGATCTCAGAATTCAATGTTTTAATGAATTTGTAGGACAGGCAAGCAATGCTGTCATCCTATCGTGCTTGCCACCTACCACTGATGCTGCATTTTCACCGGGTTTACCTGCAAATACAGATGCGGTTGGAGAAACGGTTGGATCCAAAGACCTGGCGCTGGAAAGTATCTAGTTCATACTTGTCTCCTGTATATCTAAGACAAGCGCCTGCTTCAGAAAAAATACTAAACTTGATTTCATGTGGCTGTATGCAAGGTTGTGGAAGGAAGTGCAAATGTGTAAAAGCAAATTTATTGTGTCAGGAATGTATAAAAATTGTCACGGGCAAACCTGCACCAATAAAGAACCCATTGACGTGACAGAGGTGTTTGAAAATGATTTTCATTATGAATTTGATTACTTTTTATTCGATTTTCAGATGATTTTGTAAGTAATAAATTATTGACTTACATTGAAATTATTTTATTTACATTTTACTTAATTATTGCTGTATTTATTTTACCTACTTATTACCAGAATTCCATTATTATCATTTCAATTTATTTTATTTTTTACAATTTAGTAGCTTTTAAAAACTTAAAGAAAAATAATTTTTCGTTTATGCATAATGAAGAGGACATTTTGTGCAGAATTTTTCAAGGCATAATTTTTTATTCTTATTTTTATTATTATTATTATAATAGTAACTGTCTTTGAAAACCAAATAATTTTGTGTTAATTAAAAAAAAAAAAAAAAAAAAAAAAATTGAGTAAGGGAAAACTCACGGAAGTTTTTATGAAGGAAAAGGGCAGCTGGAAGCCCCTCTCAAAGAGGAGACTTTTCTGTTTCCCATTGAGATACCCCATATGATTAATGTCCAAAGTTTTAAATATGTATGCTTCTTTCTAATTATTATTTTTTAATTGAAGGAACTGCAGTATTTTTGAGGGGGGAGGGAATCATCTTTCCTAGGGAAGGCTTTTTGTGTTCATTGAAACCTTTTCAAGCATACTATCTAAAAAATTTCAAAATTATGTAAATAATTTCTGTTGTCTTACTTTCAATAGATTATACAATTATGGGGCGAAGAGACAGGGGGAGAAGCTCTTGCTCCAGAAGAGGGTTAATTATTATTATTATTATTAGACCACTCAACAATTTTGTCCACAAACTATAAAACTCTACAAATTATTTCCCCATTTGTTTTAATTTCAACAAATTATACGATTTTTTTTTGGGGGGGAGGGGGGGGGGACCCAGAGAAGGGAACTTTTGTGTTATCTATTATTAGACCCTCCATGAGAACTTTCCCCAAAACTAAAAACTCTTATATAACTTATTTTCGTTTTTTTTTTTTTTTTTTTTCTTAATTTCAGCAAAATTGAACTATTTTTTTTTTATTGTTGTTGATGTGTGTGGGGGGGGGGGGGAGGAGTGAAGAAGTAGAGTTCCCACTGTATGGTGGAATTATTTAAAATTTTGTATCCCATTAATAAGCGCCTCAAGAATATGTTATACAAAAATTTCACAACTCTATTTAACCATTTTTAATTTTTTTTTTATTTGGGGGGGAGGAGAAGAGGAAGCTCTTACCCCAGGGTAGGAAATTTTTTTTGTTTTCAATTATTAAATTGCTCAGGAATGTTGTACCAAAATTTCAATACTCTATAAATTAATTTTCTATTTTTTTTTTCTTTTCTTTATTTATACAAATTATACTTTTTTTTTTTTTTTTTTTGGGGGGGGGGGGGAGGTGGTAAGCTCCCACCCCACGGTGGGGAATTTTTTTGATTTGCCTCATTAGACCCCTCAGGAATGTTATGCCATAATTCTAATACTCGATAAATTAATTCCCTATTTTTTTCTTCATTTCAACGAATTATATGGTTCTGGGGGGGTAGGGGGGAAGCTCCCCCAGAGGGGGGAATTTTTTTGTTTTGAATTATTAGACCCTTCATAAGTATAATCCCAAAGTTTCAAAACTTTATAATTTTTTTCCCTTATTTTTCCTAATTTGACTGTACTATATGCATAATGCAGGATTTTTCATTTTCTTTAAATTACTCAGTGTGCAATGTTTGGAAATGCCTGTAATCTACAGTATGCAAGTACATTTTAACAATTCCCCGTATATTATATTAATATAAGGACGTTGATTTTTTAAATGGGGCGCCAAAACTTTTCTTTGCCTAGGGACGCCAAGTACTCTTGCGCTAGCCCGGCCAAGATATATGTAACAATCAGTGTAAATTTTCCTAAACATTCAATTATATACAGGGCCCGATTACGCTTTGAAGCTAGGGGGAGATCAGCATCATTTCTGGGCACCCTTTCATTTCGGAAAATCTGGTTTTCCTATTACATACTGTAATATAAAAATGCTATAGACCAAAAGATAGTGCATGTTTATTATTTTATTTTTCTTTTCATACACCTGGGTGGTTTCTACACAGAACATTAAAATCATACAACTTTTTAATTAAGAACATTCAGATTTTTCAGGTTAAATAATAGATTTTTCCCTAAATATTGTTTTGTCTTGTTTTAAGTAACCTTTCTCAAAAAAAATTCAATCTCAGTGTGAAAATATGAAACAAAAAATTCAAGACCATGTTTTTAATCCTTATGGGGCCCCCTCTTAAATTTTAGAAGGGAAGCTTGTGCTTCCTGAGCCTTTTGGATAATCAGGCCCTGGTTATATAAATGTTATTAAAATGCATATGTAACTTCACTGTAATTTTTCATTAAAAATAAGTGATATTTACACAAAATGTCAATAAAAATCAATAAGTGTTATACGTAACTTTCACTATAATTTTAATAAGAAGTGATAATCATACAAATTTCATATAAATAGGTAGGATGCTGATATAAAACCGAGCACTTTTTTTACTCTTCCTCCTCTCCCCCCCCCCCCCTAGCAACTTCCTCAACTCAGATATTACTAATACTCACTGTAATTTTTCTTACACTAAAAAAGATATTTTCACAAAGTTTTTAAAAATCAATAATAGGGTAGTTTAAAGAATATATTTGTTCTGCGCCCCTATTGCTTCCCCCCCCCTCAGGTATATAATACACTCATTGTGATTTTCATAAAAAGTTAGTGATACTTCTAGAATATATGATTAAAATCTGTAAATGGTGATATAAAAAAAATCATTTTATTTTTCTCTCCCCCCTCCCCTCAAGTATGTCTAACACTTCATGTAATTTTTTCTCAAATTACAGGTGACAACACAAACTTTCATAAATCGGTAATGTGAAGTAAAAACAATTATTTTCTTTCGATCTTGCCCCCCCCCCCCCCTCGCCCTTACCCCAGATATATAACTAAATGAATGTTGTACCAAAGTAATTGAAATTTCTAAAAATATACTTTGAAAGTCATTCTTTAAATTCTTTATTTGATATTTATTAATTTACGAATTGTAAAAGAGGTTTTCCAGATGTCCTTTCTTTCGTGCCATTTCTTCCAGAATCCTCAAAATCTAGGTATTTCGGACAAAATACTTTTCAATCTGAAAAATGAAATTCACATTCATACACTTTTCTCTTATATGAGATACATCAAAGAATTCACAACCTTTTGAGAAAATCTTACAGATTACATTACCACTTATTAAACTATTTCCATGTATAAGTGCGTACTTGTCTATTTAAATCTCCCTTTTAGGAATATCCTATAAAACATTCTTCACAAATATAAAGTTTCTTTCCTATATGAGTGCGTAGATGATTATTAAATTTATTCCTTTTTAAAATATATTTTTGACACACGACCTTTATCCAATATGATTGCGTAGATCTTTATTTAAACGTAGATCTTTATTTAAACGAAAGATTTTAATACATAGGCTACACACGTACGGCTTTGCTCCTGTATGAATGCGGAGGTTTTTTTCTTTTAAGTAGTCTTTATCAGAAAAATTTTAGAACTTTCACACTTAATAATAAATATGAAACTTTGTATGAACACAGTAAAATGCAATAAACTCGAAACAATTGTTTCAGATCGAAAGAAAATACGACCCTTCGTCAAGCGAACAAAGTAGGCACAAATTCTGCAATCGAAGCGACAACACGTTGATTTATTTTTTCTTTCGATCCCAAACAATTGTTTTGAGTTTTTATGGTGTGGTGTTCTATGGAAGGATGTGCTATAGTTCATTTTATGGTGTTTATTTATAGTTTTGACCTTATTAGTTTAAATGAAGTACTATGGTGCTTTCTTATTATTCACACTTCATGGTTTTTCTCTGTATGAATGCGAAGATGTTTTCTCAGACCACTAATTTGACAATATCCCTATCCGGCACAGATGCTGTATAATCCACCAGGTCGCCAAGTTCATTTTTACCGCCAAGCGAAGCGATTTTTCGCCAAATGTGGCGCGTTTTTAATTGTGGCAACCCCTGCGGGTTACCGTTCCGTCAGCACAGCGTCCCCGTAGATTTTAGATTCATTTGCTGCTTGGATTTTGCGCGGTGTTTATACGTATTTTTTTCTAGCGGATATACCCAGCACGTGGTGTTGTTGTCGGTCATTTTGTCAGGTTGTATTGCTCTGTTTCATTTTATTGTTTTATGTTTTATTTATTGAGTATTATTCTGTATTTTGGCTGTATACAAATGTGTTGTGGATTTTCAAAACAAAATTAGTGCTTTGCCGGGATTTAGGTTTGCCGGGATTTTCATTATGTGAATAATTTATAAATGTCATTAATTAATGTGATTAATTTATAGGTTAAAGAAAAGGAAAAATTTTGGATATGATGATAAAGTTATATGCATATATTGATTCATAAAGTGCATGTAACAAGCTAATCTGATCCTTAAAAAAAAAAAAAAAAAAAAAAAAAAAAAATTTTTTGCTTAAAAATCATATTAAATTTTATATATGCGATAATTTTTATGTAATATTCCTTATTTATTTTTTAATGTTTTCAAATGACATGTTAAGATATTAAATTTTTATAACAAGCGGGGGAGGGGGGGGTTCAGGGGGGTCTCCCCCCTGAAAAACTAAAAAAAATTGCATAGTTATTAAATTTTAATGTTTAAAACAAGGGGGGGGGGGTTCAGGGGGGGTCTCCCCCCCTGAAAAACTAAAAAAATGTGCATAGTTTATTTTTTAATGTTTTCAAATGACATGTTAAGATATTAAATTTTTATAACAAGCGGGGGAGGGGGGGGTTCAGGGGGGTCTCCCCCCTGAAAAACTAAAAAAAAATTGCATAGTTATTAAATTTTAATGTTTAAAACAAGGGGGGTTCAGGGGGGTCTCCCCCCTGAAAAACTAAAAAAATGTGCATAGTTATTAAATTTTAATGTTTAAAATAATTGTAAATCTTTATTTTATTGTGTACAGATTTTTTTTTTTTTTTTAGTCAAATTCTGTTTTTTTTTTTTTTATTTATATCGTTTTTCAAAATCGATGTATTTTTTTATCATCCGTGATTATCGGAGTTTTTTTTTTTAACCACTTCATAAATTTAAAGAAAAAATAAGTGTTAAAAAATGTAACTGTAATACAAAATATGCGATTTTACTCTTTTTTTTTTTTTTTTTTATAATAATTTCATGATATGTATGCAAATATTAGTTTTAAATGTATATTTTTAATGGAAAAAAAAAAAAAACCCTGTAAGTTCGCGTATTTTGTATTAAAATTGCATTTTTAAACCATTATTTTTTGTTTAAATTTATGTTGTGGTTAAAAAAAAACACTTCGGTAATCGCGGGTGATAAAAAATTGCGTCGATTTTGGAAAACGGCATTTTGGCGTGATTTCGCCGCCATTTTGAAAAATGGCGCCAACCGGTGGATTATACAGCATCTGTTCCCAATATCCTTTAGGTTTTTCTCCTGTGTGAATACGGAGATGCCTTCTTAGATTGCTTTTTTCAGAAAATCTTTTAGAACACCCTTCACACACATATGGTTTTTCTCCTGTATGAATACGAAGATGTGTCATAAGACTACCCTGAGCAGAAAAGCCTTTAGAACATTCTTCACACACATATGGTTTTTCTCCTGTGTGAATGCGAAGATGTCTTCTCAGAGTGCTTTTATCAGAAAATCTTTTAGGACACTCTTTACACACATACGGTTTTTCTCCTGTATGAATGCGAAGATGTGTTTTTAAATGATGTTTTTGAGAAAATTGTTTAGAACATTCATCACACACGTATGGTTTTTCTTTTGTATGAATTCGAAGGTGTGCAATTAAATTACCTTTTTCAAAAAATCTTTTGGAACATTCCACACACACATACGACTTTTCTCCTGTCTGACTGCGAAGATGTTTACTCAGACTGCCCTTTTTAGAAAACACTTTAGAGCATTCTTTACAAACATAGGGCTCCTTATCCGTTTTTATGTGCAGATTCATATTTATTAAATAAATTTGAATCTATGATAAAAATAATTTCAGTTTATTTGAAATGAATGTATAGATGTGAATTTATAAACATAGATGTCTATTAAGATTTTTCTCTTTTTTGAAAAATTTAAAAAACATATATCACACACAAATGGCTTTTTTCCAGAAAAGAAACCGACCTTTTGATTCATGCTTTTAAAACATTTCACACTCATATAACTTACTAGCAACTGTGGATACATTGTTGAAGTATGGAGCCGAACCAATCAGAATTCAACTTACACTGATAATTTATAACACCATTTTTTTTTTTTTTTGGTTATCAGTGCTTATTGCAAACAGTTAGGGAATAGGCGATGAAATGAATGGCTTACTTTTGCAAAATCTTTTTGACATTCATTCCATCTAGCAGATATTTTGTGTAACTGTTACATTAACCCGTTAGTAGTCGCTATCGACAACTCCACCTATTACAGATTGCGAACTTTTTATTTAACTGTCACCAATAATTTTATGAAATGATGTGATCGACGTTAAATCGATTTTATTTGCGTTTTATGTATGTCAAATGCCACTTCTAAAGTTTTTTGGTGACTTTTGAATAAAAAAATCTGGAAAAACTGAAGGATGGGCGGCAAATCGACCAACTAGCGACTACTAACGGGTTAACTGATCTAGCAATAAATAAAACTTGTTCTTGTGGAATGTATATGGATTATAATTTGAAATTTTAAAATGTTTTCATTTAATTTAATTGCATAAAAGGTGTTACAACAAGTTAATTAACTTAGTTACTGGTCTAAATTGATTTACGCAGTACGATATCCGCGATTGTAATGAAATGCTCGCCCTCTGGTGGGCTACGGTGAAATTACAATAAACATGGTTTAATTCGAATTCCATATAGCCGCCATTGCTAGCCGATGTTTAGTTTCACATATATTTATTGAATAAAAATGAATAAATACGGTAAAAAAGATAACACATACTTTTGTGTGCCACAGTGTAAATCCAAAGCATCAAGAAATCCAGAATTGAGCTTCCATTTATTTCCAAATGACGAATTTAAAATTTCAGTTGCTTCGGCTAATGGAAGTAAAGAATTAATCAGATGATTTGAAATTAATATTTGTTCAACTTCAGTTAAAAATCTACTTCCGATCGAACTTTGAATAAACTGAAGTATTTTTTCCAAAAGCAATCAATTTTCCATAATGTAATGGCGGAGAAATTATAGTACGAATATTAAGTAGAATAACAAGAACACTATTGGAACACACGTGGCTAATGTTTACTAACAACTGCAGTGTTCACAAAGCGCCGTCTATCGATCATTACAAACGCGGATTGCACTGTCACTCATTTAAGTAGTTATGGGTAAGACACGAAAAAATTTTGTCATGACCATGGTAATAGAATATCTCAGGTATAATCACTGCGTGTTGAATTTTTGGCACACGGATCTTTCCCGGTCGTACATCAACCGGAATCTACGCCATCTATTGCGTACATTAGAAAACGCTTGCTTGGTAATTTCATTAAAAGTATTTTAGCAGTATATTTTTTAAAATACTGTAATTTTCTCAATCTCTTTTACTTTTTTATGTTTTCAAATTAAAAAAAGATATAAATATATATTTTATTATTTATTTATTTATTTTTCAAATTAAAAAATTGCACAAATATACATTTTATTTTATTTTATTTTATTATTTATTTTTTTATTTATAAAAAGGTATAAAAAAAATCAAATTCAATTTAAAATTTGTAAAATATTTGTAATAAAAATTACAAATTGTATTAATAACTAACAAACATAATTTAATTTTTAAAAAAAGTCAAAAATTATTTATTCTTTGTTAGGATAAATATCGAAATTCACTTAAAATTTCAGATTTTTAAATTTTCTTTGGACAAATTATTTAAAATAAGTGAACTTTAACTTAAAGATGAAAACAAAAGTTATTACTTTTAATTAGAAATATCTATGCTTGTATCTCAATATCTATTTAAATATTAAGAAAAGAAAGGAAATGGTAATTATATTTTTGATTTTTTTAACAAAATGGCAAAATAAAATCAACTTTTTCCTGGAAAATCAATTTTTACAGATTTTCTTCTTCTTCTTCTTCTTTTTTTAATTACTATATCATTTTTTCATCAAATTTCTTTCTGGTTCAAAACCTAAATTTTATTTCCTTAAAAATGCGGATTTTTTCCTGATTTTTATTAAATTTTGTTAAATATAAATTATAAAATTATTTTTACTATGAAAATTAAATAATCCGCTTTCCTCAAAAAAAAAAAAAAAAAAAAAAAAAAAAAAGAGTTATGGTTGTGTGGGTTAAAGCCGATTGACTACAACATTATGGTACTATACATAGATGGCATGTTTTTCGTGGGTTTATTTTTAAGGGGATCCATGCATATGTTCACGTGAGTTTCGGAGAAAATTACGGAAAAGTCAGAACAGCTAAGACAACGAATTGCGATATTGAATCACCATAGGGGAAAAAAAATGACACACTGGAAATCGTGAATTTATAACCAACTCTAACGAAAATTAAAATTTTGTTAAAAACAAGCGATAATGGGTTTATTCTAAAAATCACTATATTTGATAGCTGTTTCTAAGGATTATGGTCAATTAACTATGTTAGGATCCTAGTCCTGGTTAGAATACTTTTCACGGAGATCTAAAGAGATCTAAGCATATATTCACGCAAATTTCCAAGAGAACCACGGAAAACTCATAATGGCTGAGACGAAGAATTGTGACATTAGATCGCATTAGGGAATACACACACACACACACACACACACACACACACACACATATATATATATATATATATATCTTTATATATATATTTCTTTTGTGCGTGTGTATGTCACTGAACTCCTCCTAAACGGCTGGACCGAGTTTAATGAAATTTTTTGTGTGTCTTCAGGTGGATTCGAGAATGGTTTAGATTTACAATTCAGTCCAATTTAAATTGTTTATTTAATTAATTTATCACTTAATTCAAAACTCTGTCATCCTTGGCGGAAAAACAATATCGCCATATCATCTGGCGAACATATTTAATTTCTTTCAAAAATAATGGTTATTTCAACAACTTATATTAAGAGAGTAATGAATAATATGAAACAATTTCGTACAATACATATTACGAAAATATACATCTGGCATGTATATTTTCGTATTACGTTTTTGATCGCCAAATACAAAAAACACCAAGGAAGACAGAGTTTTAAAATTTAAAATTTTGTCAATTTGAGAGAAAAATAATTCAATCTAACACATGTATACGATAACTAATACATATCTATACCCAAATACGGGGATTAAAATCGAGAAATAATTTTCCTCGATTTTTAATAATTTTTTATAAAAAATCCAATGGGAGATTAACATAGGAAATCTTTTTCTTGCATCCAGTGACGTCACACTTCGCTTGCGTATATTCTATTGTAATTCCAGTTTGTCCCGACAGTTGGTGCTGCGATCAAATTCAAGAAAATATTTTGTAACTTCGTGTTATTATTGTTATACAAAAAATTGTGTCCTAATTGAAATATTACATCAAGATGTAATTAGTGTTTGAAGAGTTTTGAAGTGTGCATAAAAAACTATACATTTTGCAAATTTAGTGCGGAATTGGAGTGAGTATTTTATATAATTTTCTATCAAATTTACACGCGCGTTGATTAACAACCACCCTAACCTACAAATTTATTTGTGTAGCTAATTTATTATATTTTATTTATTTTTTTTTTGAATGGAACACCTTTAGTATCGGATCCCTTTGGCAAAATTTGAAATTTGACACCGAAGTAGCTCGGACGCTTCTCGCCAAGATCTTTAGTTCCACAACTGAGATAGCCATTTCAATTCATCGCAAAAATGGCTTAAAATATTTAAAGTCACCAATGGGGTCCCATACTTTTGTGCGTGTGTATGTCACTGATATTTTATTTATTTATTTTTTGTATGGAACACCTTTAGTATCGGATCCCTTTGGCAAAATTTGAAATTTGACACCGAAGTAGCTCGAACGCTTCTCGCCAAGATCTTTAATTCCACAATTGAGATAGCCATTTCAATTCATCGCAAAAATGGCTTAAAAGATTTAAAGTTACCAATGTGGTCCCATACTTTTGTGCATGTGTACGTCACTGATATTTTATTTATTTATTTTTTGTATGGAAAATTTGGCACCGAAGTAGCTCGGACGCTTCTCGCCAAGATCTTTAGTTCCACAATTGAGATAGCTATTTGAATTCATCGCAAAAATGGCTTAAAATATTTAAAGTCACCAATGGGGTCCCATACTTTTGTGCGTGTGTATGTCACTGATATTTTGTTTATTTATTTTTAGTATGGAACACCTTTAGTATCGGATCCCTTTGGCAAAATTTGAAATTTGACACCGAAGTAGCTCGGACGCTTCTCGCCAAAATCTTTAGTTCCACAATTGAGATAGCCATTTCAATTCATCGCAAAAATGGCTTAAAATATTTAAAGTCACCAAAGGGTGACACTTTTGTGCGTGTGTATGTCACTGAACTCCTCCTAAACGGCTGGACCGAGTGTGTCTTCAGGTGGATTCGAGAATGGTTTAGATTTACAATTCAGTCCAATTTAAATTGTTTATTTAATTGATAATTATATCTTTTACGTTATAATCGGAATTCACAGTCACCGTTCACTGCGCTCCATATCTGTTTCACTTATATACCACATCCTTACACACTTACAATAAGTTAGTTATTTTTTTCTAGCAAAATATTCTCTCGAAATAATTTATATGACAAAACAACGTTTGTCGGGTCAGCTAGTATATATATAAATTATGACGTATTGTAAATCGCGAAATTTATAACCAATTTTGACATTTTTTTTTTTTTTAAATAGTGATTATGAGTTCCCTCAGAAAATTGCTATTAAGTTGATAGTTTATGGGTTTAAAATCGATTGACTGCACTAGAATCCTATCGCCTGGTTATAATGCTTTTTATTTGTGTTTATGTAAATATATCAGAGCATCTATTAATGCGAGTTTCGGAGGAAACCACGGTAAACTCAAAATGACTAAAATGAAGGATCAGTAAATCGCATTAGTAAAAATATAAATAAATTGTGATATATTGTAAATCGGGAATTTAAGAATTTTTATAAAAAATATAATTTATTTAAAGATAGAGATTTAATTGAGCCTAAATAATCATTACATTAGGTTGATTTACTGCGTTAGGATTCTAGGCCTGGGTGGAATGCCTCCTGTAGGTGGATTTTCTAAGGAAATCTTATTCGTATTTACGCCAGTTTCGCAGAAAACCATGGAAAACTCACAACGGCTAAGACGAATAGCTGTGACATTGGAGTATTGCGATATAGAATATATATATATATATAAGTTGTTACATGTTGTAAATCGCGAATTTGCAACAAATTTTGGCAAAAATTAAAATTTTGTTGCAAATAGTGATTTTGAATTGAGTCTAAAAATAGCTAAATTAGGTCAATGATTTGTGGGAGCTGCGGTCGATAAACTACATAAAGATCCTAGTCCAGGGTGAAATGCCCTCTGTGGGTGAATTTTCTAAAGAAATCTAGTTCGTATTTACACGAGTTTCGGAGAAAACTACGGAAGACTCAGATCGGCTAAGATGAGGAGCTGTGACATTGAGTTGGAAAAAAATGTATATAATGATAAATTTTGAGATACCCTAAATTACGAATTTATAGCCAATTTTGCGAAAAAAAAAAAAAAAAAAAGAATATAAATTATGAATTTAGAGTCTAAATTAGGTCGATAGTTTTTTTTTTTTTTTTTTTTTTGGGGGGGGGGATATAGTAAGATTCTCGGGATGTTTTTCTAAGGTGATCGAAGCATGTATTCATGCGTGTTTCGAAAAAAACCACAGAAAATTCAGAACAGCTAAGATGACAAATTGTGATATTGGATCGCACTAGAAATTAAGAAAATAAAAATAATAAATTGTAACACACTATAATTCGGGAAGTTATAACCGATTCTGAGAAAAGTTAAAATTTTATTAAAAACAGCGATTATAGGTTAGTCTAAAAATCGCTAAATTAGACTGATGTTTTTAAGAATTACGGCCGATTAACTAGTTATTATCCAAATCTTTAGAAAAACACCCTTACATCGGTGTTTTTCTAAGGATATCTAAATATGCAGTCACTCGAATTTCGGAGAAAATCCCGGAAAACTGATAAAGGCTTAGACAATGAATTGTGACATTAGATCGCATTAGGAAAAAAGAAAAAAGAAATATATATATATATATATATATATATATATATATATATTGTAGTGTATTATAAATCGCAAAATTTATAACCAATTTTGACAAAAATTAAATTTTTAGCTATTATGAGTTCAGTCAAAAAATCGCTATTAAGTTGATGTTTTAATGGTTTGAGATCCATTGACTGCACTAGGATCCTAGGCCTGGTTATAATGCTTTTCATAGGCGTTTTTTTTAAGGAGATCCAAGCATGTATTCACGCGTTTTTGGAGAAAACCACGGAAAACTCAAAACGGCTAAGACGACGAGCTGTGACATTGGAGTATTGTGATATACAAAAAAAATATATATATAAATGTATCAATAAGTTGTTACATATTGTAAATCACGAATTTATAACGAATTTTGGCAAAAATTAAAATTTTGTTAAAAATAAAGATTGTGAGTTGACTCTAAAAATCGCTAAATTAGGTTAATGGTTTGTGGGGGTTGCGGTCGATACACTACATGAAGGTCATAGGCCTGGATCGAATGCTCCCTGAGGGTGGATTTTCTAAACTATGTAGTTCGTATTTATGCGAGTTTCGGAGAAAACTACGGAAAACTCAGAACGGTTAAGATGATGAGTTGTGACATTTGGTTGCAATCAATAAAAATGTATATAATACTAAATTTTGAGATATTTTAAACTGCGAATTTATAGTGAAATTTGACAAATAATAATAATAATAATAAAAATAGAAATAGAAATTGTGAATTCAGTCTAAAATAGCTAAATTACATAGTTTTTTTTTTTTTTTTTTTTTTTTTTTTGGGGGGGGGGGGGGTTTGTTTGATATAGTTAAGATTCTCGGCCAGATTTAAATGCTTTTCAGGGATGTTTTTCTAAGGTTATCGAAGCATGTATACACGCGAGTTTCGAATAAAATCTCGGAAAACTCAGACCGGCTAATATAACTAATTGTGGAAAACGAATTGCACTGGAAAATAATAATAATAATAATAGAATAAACAAATTGGGATATATTTTAATCGCGAATTCGTAAAGAATTTTGACAAAAAAATTAATTTGGTTAAACTTAGAGATTATGTGTTCAGTCAAAAACTTGTTAAATTAGATTGATGGATTGGTTTGAGGGGATTACTGTCGTTTGATGACGCCAGGATCCTAGGTCTTTGGTGAACGCCCTCTGTGTGTATCTTGGGGGGGATTTTCTGAGGAAAACTAGTTCGTATTTACGTAAGTTTCGGGGAAAACCACGGAAAACTCAGAACGTCTAAGACGTCGAGCATGACCTGGGAATGAACACAGCATCACTCATCTTCAAGTTTCTACAGCAGAACCCCTCGGCTTCTTATAGGTTAAATTCGAGTGAAAATTTAGAAATTTTAAAGAAAATAATGTTTAATTAAATTAAATTATCCGATGAAATTTTATAGTTTTTGAGCTAACATTTCTCTAACTGAAAATCACAAAACTCATATAAAAATAATATTTAATTAAATTTCAAGTCAAAGATTCAATAAAGCTAGATTTACACTTGTTAATAACATTTCAATGATGTTGCTTATCCCTGACTTAAATTGCATCACTTTCTTAAATGTACGTCCTAAAATTTGCTAAATGAAAAGTATTAATGTTTACAAATGAAATAGTGAAGCCTTGTTATTCTAACAAACTCAACTTAATATTTTTTTATAAAACGTTTATAAAAAAAAAAAAAAAAAAAAAAAAAAGAGGCCGTTCTTGAAGTTTTGTCCTTCATAATTATTAAGAAAAATTTAATTTTAAATACAAATAACTTAAATGTTAAATGAACAACGTATCATGAAGAATATGCACCTTGACAGCAGAAAACAATGCCGGAATTCTTGAAAACAGGTCTTTATTTTGCCTATTAGCTATTGCATAACCCGAGTCACATCCAAATACAAAACAGCATCGAGATTTAGACATATTCATCATAAAATAAAACAATAATTAGAAAAATAATGATGCGCGCTCACTGTACTCAGTGTTAACGTCGTACATAAACTACAGTCAGCGCCACTCTGCGGCCAGTTCAGCGTGAGGTCCACTTTTGAAGGAGGAATCCCGTAAAGGAAGTTCCTCCTTTCTCTAGCTTCATGGTCATGACATTGAGGCACTTCAAAATATTTTGAAGTGGGACAATGTCATGCTTCAAATGACATGAGGTGTTGCAAGAGAGAGAGCAAGGTGAATGAATGAGGTGAAGTATTTTGTCATCTGTTGTAGTGAGTTCTGAGGTAGGTTGTTTGTCATGTCCCACGTGAACTGAAAGAGTTGTTTTGTCATGAAAATTAATTAGTGTGAAGAAGTGAGAGGTTCAAAAAAGTGAATGAAGATGCATGAATGAAATGAAGTACTATATCATATGTTGTAGTGAGTTGTGACCATTTTTTTTTTTTGGTTATCAGTGCTTATTGCAAACAGTTAGGGAATAGGCGATGAAATGAATGGCTTACTTTTGCAAAACCTTTTTGACATTCATTCCATCTAGCAGATATTTTGTGTAACTGTTACATTAACTGATCTAGCAATAAATAAAACTTGTTCTTGTGGAATGTATATGGATTATAATTTGAAATTTTAAAATGTTTTCATTTAATTTAATTGCATAAAAGGTGTTACAACAAGTTAATTAACTTAGTTACTGGTCTAAATTGATTTACGCAGTACGATATTGCACTGTCACTCATTTAAGTAGTTATGGGTAAGACACGAAAAAATTTTGTCATGACATTGAGGCACTTCAAAATATTTTGAAGTGGGACAATGTCATGCTTCAAATGACATGAGGTGTTGCAAGAGAGAGAGCAAGGTGAATGAATGAGGTGAAGTATTTTGTCATCTGTTGTAGTGAGTTCTGAGGTAGGTTGTTTGTCATGTCCCACGTGAACTGAAAGAGTTGTTTTGTCATGAAAATTAATTAGTGTCACGGAGTAAGAAATAACTGGAGGGGAAACTCCAATGGCCGAAACCTTGAAAAACTGCAATATACTTTTAGGTAATATAGAGGCGCTACTCGTCGGTAGATGTCCGATTATCTTCGCTCCGTAATGCTTTTCAGTTGCAAAAATGCTCATTTAATAACTTTCTTTAACAAAAATAATGATTTATGAGAAAGTCAACGAAAAATGAATTCGATTACACAGAGTTTTCTTAACAACATATATTTTTTACAAGAAGTATGTGATACTTGTTATTTTAAAAAAGCCAGTTTTGTATAAGCTGTCATCAAAAGGAAAATTAATTAAAAGAGACATTTAATTTCAAATAATTTATAAATAATTCTTAAAAAGTATTTTGTTATAATTTTTATTATATATAATTATTTTTTTTTTCTTTTATCCCAAGGAAATATGAAATTAATTCCATAAAAAAAAAAAAAAAAAATCTACGTAAAAGTAATAAATATTTTTGATTGTCAAATGCAATTTTACTGTATGTAAACTGTTTGAAAAAGTAAATTTTAGACCTCATTCGTGGTGTGATGTTGGGATTATAAGGCCAATTGACATCACTTGGGTTTTAGGAATCCCGTAAAGGAAGTTCCTCCTTTCTCTAGCTTCATGGTCATGACATTGAGGCACTTCAAAATATTTTGAAGTGGGACAATGTCATGCTTCAAATGACATGAGGTGTTGCAAGAGAGAGAGCAAGGTGAATGAATGAGGTGAAGTATTTTGTCATCTGTTGTAGTGAGTTCTGAGGTAGGTTGTTTGTCATGTCCCACGTGAACTGAAAGAGTTGTTTTGTCATGAAAATTAATTAGTGTGAAGAAGTGAGAGGTTCAAAAAAGTGAATGAAGATGCATGAATGAAATGAAGTACTATATCATATGTTGTAGTGAGTTGTGACCATTTTTTTTTTTGGTTATCAGTGCTTATTGCAAACAGTTAGGGAATAGGCGATGAAATGAATGGCTTACTTTTGCAAAACCTTTTTGACATTCATTCCATCTAGCAGATATTTTGTGTAACTGTTACATTAACTGATCTAGCAATAAATAAAACTTGTTCTTGTGGAATGTATATGGATTATAATTTGAAATTTTAAAATGTTTTCATTTAATTTAATTGCATAAAAGGTGTTACAACAAGTTAATTAACTTAGTTACTGGTCTAAATTGATTTACGCAGTACGATATTGCACTGTCACTCATTTAAGTAGTTATGGGTAAGACACGAAAAAATTTTGTCATGACATTGAGGCACTTCAAAATATTTTGAAGTGGGACAATGTCATGCTTCAAATGACATGAGGTGTTGCAAGAGAGAGAGCAAGGTGAATGAATGAGGTGAAGTATTTTGTCATCTGTTGTAGTGAGTTCTGAGGTAGGTTGTTTGTCATGTCCCACGTGAACTGAAAGAGTTGTTTTGTCATGAAAATTAATTAGTGTCACGGAGTAAGAAATAACTGGAGGGGAAACTCCAATGGCCGAAACCTTGAAAAACTGCAATATACTTTTAGGTAATATAGAGGCGCTACTCGTCGGTAGATGTCCGATTATCTTCGCTCCGTAATGCTTTTCAGTTGCAAAAATGCTCATTTAATAACTTTCTTTAACAAAAATAATGATTTATGAGAAAGTCAACGAAAAATGAATTCGATTACACAGAGTTTTCTTAACAACATATATTTTTTACAAGAAGTATGTGATACTTGTTATTTTAAAAAAGCCAGTTTTGTATAAGCTGTCATCAAAAGGAAAATTAATTAAAAGAGACATTTAATTTCAAATAATTTATAAATAATTCTTAAAAAGTATTTTGTTATAATTTTTATTATATATAATTATTTTTTTTTTCTTTTATCCCAAGGAAATATGAAATTAATTCCATAAAAAAAAAAAAAAAAAATCTACGTAAAAGTAATAAATATTTTTGATTGTCAAATGCAATTTTACTGTATGTAAACTGTTTGAAAAAGTAAATTTTAGACCTCATTCGTGGTGTGATGTTGGGATTATAAGGCCAATTGACATCACTTGGGTTTTAGACCTGAGTAGAATGCCCTCAGTGTGTCACCTTATGGGATCCTAGCCAGTAGCTATGAAAGTTGCGGAGAAAATCACGGAAAACTCCGATCGGCTAGGTCCGCAAGTCCGACTTGGAATTAAACTCGGCATTTCCCGTCTATCAGCTTGTAAAGAACACTATATTAAAGAAAAAACACTCTGTTTACGGTAGGTGCCCTATTGTCTTCGTTCTGTAATGCTTTCACTTGCAAAAATGTCCATATAAAAATGTTTTTTAACCAAAAAAAAAAAAAAAAATTATTTTTGAGAAATTTACGAAAAATGAATTTGATTATACTGGGTTTACTTAACAATATATATTTTTTTACAAGAAGTATGTGAGGCTTGTTATTTTAAAAAAGCCAATTTTGTGTAAGCTGTCGTCAAAAGGAAAATTAATCAAAGGGATATTCAATTTCAAATAACTTATATAAGCAATTTTTTTGTTAAATATATTTTATAATTTTTATTTTATTTTATTATTATTATTATTATTATTTAATCCCAATGAAATACGAAATGCATTCTATTAAAAAAACGTCTACATAAAAGCAATGGATATTTTTAATTTAAGATGGAATGCAATTTTAGAGTCTTAGACCTGACTAAATACCCTGCCCTCCATAGTAGTTTTTTTTTTTTTTTTTTTTTTTTTTTTTAAGTATATTTACATTTTATTCCTGCGAGCTTCGGAGAAAACCACAGAAACCACCTTGCGATAGGTTGGTGAACGCGACTTGGTATCAAACCCAGCACTTCCCGTGAAACAACTTTGAGAACATAGCCATTCGGTCAATCATGGGGCAGGTAAAAAACAAAATTCTTTAAAGATAGATGTTTAGACGAAATAATATGTTGGTATTAAGGCAATTAACTACACGAGGCTTTTGTGACTCAGTTATGTGTCCTCAACACATAACACAAGAAGTGAAAATAGGGGGACTTTCTAAGGGATCCCAGCTCATATTTACCTGAGTTTCAGAGAAAACCACATAAAACTTCGAACGGCTATTCAACGAAACAACCTAAGATCGAACCCAGCACTTCCGATCTACCAACTTCAAAAGCAGTATGACGCCACTCAGAAATGTGTGAAGATTGATATATTATAAGGTGAAAAATAAATTGTTTTATAAATATTAATATTTATAAACTAAATTAATCATAGATATTATTTTCAAATAATTAGTTATATTTATAAATTAATTTTATAGAAACTAAATCATATATTAAAAAAAAACCACTTTGTACAGCTAAATGTAATAATGACAAATCATAATCATAAAATACATTTATACTATTGAGATATTTAAATAATGTATAGAATCATCCATAACTAAGAAGTATAAAAACAATAAGAAAATAATAATAATATTAAATAAAATAATTTTTTTCTTCTACTTATTTATAAATTGCTTATAAATTAAAATTGAAATTTATGATTAAATATATATATTGTTGGTATTTTCATCTATCTTTCATTTGCTGAGTGTTGTAAAGGAATTAAATTATTCAAATTACATATATATATACATATATATATGCGACGAAAATTTATTATATACGATAGATTTCTTTTCAATCTACATTTTTCTTTATAATAGATATCATTTTCCTCCCTAGTCCTTTTAAATATCCATGTGTCCCTTTAAATGTCCCTTTAATTCGTTATGATCTTAACGAAAGTCTATAAAATTTGGCTCTTTTAAAATAACAAGTGTCCTATGCCGCTTGTGAAAATTTTATGCTGTTAAGAAAACCCTATATATTCAAATTCATTTTTCGCCGATTTTCTCAAAAATCATTCTTTTCGTTAAAAAAATAAAATAAATGAGCGTTCCCATTGGAAAGCATTACGGAATCGGAATGATCGGACATCAGCTGAAAGTGGCGCCATCTTTTACTCAAATAATTGGATAACACACATTTTATACTAGTTTCCGCTCCAGTTATTTCTTACTCCGTGATTAGTGTGAAGAAGTGAGAGGTTCAAAAAAGTGAATGAAGATGCATGAATGAAATGAAGTACTATATCATATGTTGTAGTGAGTTGTGATGTAGGTTGTTTGTCATGTCCCACGTGAACTGAAAGAGTGATTTTGTCATGAAGATTAGTGTTAAAAGTTGAGGTTTACATTCGGTAACTACAACTACAAAAGTGTGAACAAAGATGCATGAATGAAATTAAGTATTTTGTCATATGTTGTAGTCAGTTGTGAGATAGGGAGTTTTTCATGACACGAGTGTTTTGAAGGAATTGTTTTGCCGTGAAGTTTAGTGTTAAGAGATGAGGAGCTTACATATGGTACTTACAATTCCAAAAGAGTGAAGGAAGACGTTTGTATGAAATGAAGTACTGTGTCATCAGTTATGTCTTGTTATCAGTTAGGTAGTTTTTCATGTCACAAGCACAAGTGAATTGAATTGAATGAATTGACTTGCCATGAAGATAACTGTTAAAATGATTGGAAAAAAAGTTAAGGAATCACTGAGAAATTATCTTATTTCCTTAAAAGAAGTAATAGTCACAAAAATTTAAATACTTTTAACAAATAAAGCTGACTTTTCAAAAATATTGAGATTGTTAAAGACAATATTTTTGAAACAATTGTTTGTTTTAACAAGAAGGTGTTAAAATGATTGTTTTAAGTAATTTCTCAGGCACTTCACTCTTCACTTGCTTATAAAAACTCACGAATGTTTTCGGAAGAAAGTATTGGATTCGTAAAAGTTTTCTACTAATGGTTTTTGATGGATTTACATGTTTTGAGGGTCCAGAACAAGATTTGACCCTTTTTATTTTCTTTATTCAATAGAAGGAAATATTGGATTCGTAAAAATTTCCGACTTCTGGTTTTCGACAGATTTTCACGTTTTGAGAAGTCTAGAACACAATTTTACAATTTTTTTCCAATGTCTGTCTGTCTGTGTGTGCGTTTGAGAGACAAAAATTTTGTGGCAAATGTATCTGCTGGACTACTGTACAGAATTGTTTATAAATTTATATGTAGATGCACCTTGGCCTAAATTAGTGCCTATCGATTTTTGGTACCAAACGCTCGACAGGTGGCGCTGCTATACAGTGATTTCCACAATTTAATGGGAGGCTATATCTCAGGCTCTATATCGCATAATCAAACAAAACTTTATGTATATAAGAAGGTCATTATGAAACATGCTGATTAAATTTGAATGCTTATCGGGCAAAAGGTGGCGCGGCTACTCAGCGATTTTTGCAATTTAAAGATGAGCTATATCTTACAAACTACTTCACAGAATTGTATATATATTTTTATGTAGATGCACCTTGATATAAATCAGCAAATAATATAATAATTTTTGGTGTGAAGCACTTAACATGTGGCGCGGCTGCACAGCGATTTCTACAATTTTAGGGGAGGCTATATCTAAGGTTCTATTGTACAAATAAATGCGCATTTATCAATTTCTAGACGTCAAACTAACAAATGCCAAGCATATAATTAAGAGCCCTTGAAAGTGACTATTTTAATCAGAACGAAAGAATGATCGAAATCATACTGCAACAATAAACTTCAAAAAATGAGGGCTAAAACCCCTTAGAAAGACCCCCGCGGAGGTCACTCTCTTTTTTAGTCCTAGGACCCTAGTGCTGTCAATCAGCCTTAATCCCGACAACCCAACAACCAACCTCAACATTTTGTTTGATAAATTTAAAATGCTTAAAATATAATAATTATATTCTTAAACACACCATGAGTAAACAATATTCGTAATCATATAAAAATACGTAAAATACAATGATAACATTCTCAAGCACAGCAGGAATAAACATTACTCGTAATTATATAAAGTACATAAAATACAGTGAGGAAATTCTTAAATACACCGGGAATAAAAAATATTCGTAATTATAGAAAAATACATAAAAATAGTGATAAAATTGTTTAATACACTATTAATAAATAACATTCGTAAAGTATTTAAAAAGAAATCGATCTCTTTCTCTGAACCTTGGACATAAAATTTATGCTACCAATACGAGTGTTGGTGTTAGGGTTAAGGCCAACTAACTGTGCTATAGTCCTAAGCCTCAAGAGAAGTGCCCTCTGTGAGGTTTTTCTAAAGGGTCCTAGTAAGCATTTGCGCAAGTTTCAGAGAAAACCACGGAAAACTTTGAACGGCCAGGCCAACCAGTGCGATCTGGGATCAAACCCGGCACCTTACGTTTACCAGCTTTTTGAGATCAGAACTTCTTAGGCCACTAGGGAGGCAGTACAAATACGAACGCAAGCATAAAACAATTTTATTAGTCTAGCTTCTTTTTTAAACTAATATTTAATTCCATCTTGGTAGCATTACGAATAATTTTTATTCTTGGTGTACTTGTTTTCTCTTTTCCTGTATTGTAGTCTGTGATTCACTATAATGGTCTTTGCCATTTATGAAAATCGAATTTATAAAACAAAATTAGGAGTAGCAGTAAGGTCACTGGAATAATACGGCCACTTCAATTTTAAAGTAATATTGTGATTATGGTTAAGTTAAAATTGGGGGGAAAGGTAGAATCTCGGAATTATTTGTGTTAAATCTTCTTTTTAAGCTTTATAAACAATATTTGTTTTTATTTTTCGTTTTAATTAAAATGGTGAAATTTCACAAACTATATTTAATTAATTATTAATTTATTTGAGGTAATAGGACTGTTGCGCCTGCGCACTCTGTAAAGTTCGCTCCTTCGTTACGGAGCTGAGTTAGTTTGTAACTCCGCTCAAGGGAGGCTGGCATCTTTCTTTACTCCCATTTTTAAAGTTTTAAATAAATGTAGTAGTGATTTTTAAATCACCTCTAGTTTGTCAAGTTTTTATTACAGTCCACTATTTAAGTATTCAGAATGTTCTTATATAGTTTAATTCTCTGATCTAACATTTTTTGGTCCGTGCGACCACAGCGTAACCAGCGTTTTCAAAAGAAAACAATAATGGCGTTAACCGCATTAAATAGAAAAAAAGGGAATATCAAATCCCAATTCACAAAGTTACTCAACATTCCTAATGACGAATTAACCACAAAGGGTGAAATAACTTCGGGAATATCAATTTTAGAAAAACTTCAAAATAGATTTGAAGATTTAAAAGTGGAGTACTATCAAGTGGCAAAGGATGATGAGTTTCCTACAATAGAAGAAGAGTTAAGTGAGCTAGATTCTCAATTTCAAGAATTAGAGGTAAGATTCAATACCTTACTAATTAACTGTAGTGACAGTGTGAGTAATATAAACTCAAATAATAGCTCGTTAGGAGCTGAAAGAAATATTGTTCCAAATCATAGTATGCATTTACCCCAAATACCGTTACCTGTATTTTCAGGAAAATTTGAAGAATGGAACATTTTTAAAACGCAGTTTCTAAATTTAATGGATGATAATCCTTTATTAACTGCAAATCAAAAACTCTTTTATTTACGCGCTGCGTTGAAAGGCGAAGCAAAAACAGTAGAAACCAATGATGATACTTACGATTCTCTGTTAAAAACATTAGAACAACGGTTTGAAAATAAAAGAGCTATAATAGATGCTCATATCAAAACTATTATTAATTATGAAAAAATAACTCATGAATCTGGTAAAGAATTACGAAAATTATTGGATTGTATTTTAAAGAATTTAAGAGCGTTAAAAGTATTGAAATATGAACGCGATAATCTTTCTAATATTATGTTATTAAACATTGTTTTGCAAAAGTTGGATAGGGAAACTCGCAAAAATTACGAACTTACATTAAAGAACAACGACGTTCCTGACTTTGATCAGTTTCTAGAATTCCTAGAAAAACAGTGTTCAGTTTTAGACAGTGTAAATCGAAATTTACCGCATAAGTCCTCAAAATATACTACTGATAAGTCTGGTTATTCCAGAAGTTTAGTTGTAAAAACCCAAGGAAATAATTCTAACTTGTGTATGTTATGTAAAAATAATTCTCACACGCTATATAAATGCGATATATTTCTTAATTTTACAACAGAAAAACGATATGAATTTATTCGAAAAAATAATCTTTGCTTAAATTGCTTCGGATTCCACAAAATAGCAAAATGTAATTCTAAGTATGTATGCAGTAAATGTGGCTCCAGACATCATTCATTACTTCATAAAGACAAAGATTTATTACTTCCGTTATCAAAAGAGAGTGCAACCCCCCCAACAAACTGTGATATTAATAGCGATCGTCTGCTAGATGAAGCAGGTGGATCGACTGAAAGCAAACAGTCGGCGCCGATTACATGTTTTGTTTCTGAAAATAAAAGAGTTATATTAGCGACGGCCACAGTGTTTGTGTTAGATGAATACGGGTTTTATCACCCAGCTACTGCAATTCTTGACAGCGCCTCACAGTCTAATATTGCAACAGCAAAATTTGTAAATAAGTTAGGATTGAAAAAAGAAAAAATAAACATTCCTCTTTCGGCGCTGTCGGGAATTCCGATAAATATAAAAACGAAAACACAAGCACTGATAACAAATGAGAATAATTCGTTTTCAGCTAATCTGGAATTTTTGATTGTTCCAAAAATTATTGATGCGTTACCAATAAACTATTCTAATACATTAAAATTAAATATTCCAAGGGGAATTAAGCTGGCCGATCAAACACTATTCAAAAATAACAACAATGTTGATTTACTGATTGGGGCCGAAATATTTTTTGAATTAATGTTAACCAATAAAATCAAAATTCCTGAAACGGGTGCAATTTTACAGGATACTGTGTTTGGATATGTTCTTAGTGGAGCTGTTCAAGGCACTCCACATCCATTGTATTGTGCCATTATTTCCCAGTCAGATAACTCGAATTTAGAAAATATTATGAAAAGATTTTGGGAGATTGAAAATATACTAGATTCACCTAGTTTGAGAAATAAGGAAGAGATAGAGTGTGAAAAGCAGTTCGTGAAAACATATCGCAGAGATGATAACGGGAAGTACATAGTGAACTTACCAATGAAAAATAATTCTGAATTGGGAGATTCTTTCCATTCGTCCAAACAAAAGTTAAATAATTTATACTGACAATTAAATAGAAATCCCAACATTTCTGAATTGTATGTAAATTTTTTGAATGAATATGAACAGTTAGGCCACATGAGAGAATTAAATGATAATGAAATAAACACTGTTAAATATTTTCTTCCACATCACGCTGTGCTTAAACCTGATAGCAGCACTACAAAATTAAGGGTGGTATTCAACGCCAGTTCACCCACTACCAATGGGTTATCATTAAATGATTGTTTATTAAATGGAGGTGTAGTACAAGAAGATTTGTGTGCCATTTTATTACGTTTTCGTACGCACAAAATAGTTTTCACTGCGGATGTTAAAAAAATGTATAGACAGATATGGGTTAATCCTGAACAATGTAATTGGCAATGTATTCTTTGGAATAAAACCCCTAAGGAAAAGCCTAAAATTTATAAATTATTAACTGTAACATACGGCACAAAATGTGCTCCTTACTTGGCCACTCGTGTACTAAAACAAATCGCTAGTGATGAAGGGGCTAATTATCCGTTAGCTTCTGCCGCCACACTTAAGGATTTTTACGTTGACGACATTCTAAAGGGAACTGATGAAGTGTCGTCTGCTCTGGAACTCCAGAAACAGTTGGTGTTAATGTTAACGGCTGGTGGACTAGAGTTGCATAAATGGGTTTCAAATGCCAGAGAATTATTAGAACAAGTCCCTTACAGTGAGCAAGACTATCACTTCGAAAAAAATGATAAAACTTCGGTGAAAACACTAGGGCTAAAATGGAATCCCAAAGATGATAATTTCAGTATCACGGTATCATCAGATTATTCTAATACAATCACCAAACGTGGTGTTCTGAAAGAGATCGCTAGACTCTTTGACCCATTGGGTCTAGTAGGACCAGTGATAGTACAGGCTAAAATATTTCTACAAAAATTGTGGCTTTTGAAAATTGATTGGGATCAGGAACTTCCAGCACAAGAAAAAAACACATGGATAAAATTCCGAAATGCTCTAAACGAGCTTAAAGATATTACGATCCCACGTTTCGTGTTCTCAAACTCTAATTGTCGTGAACTGCAGCTCCACGGCTTTTCGGACGCGTCACAAGAGGCATATGGCGCAGTGGTTTATTTACGTGTGATCACTAGTTCAAACGATGTACATGTGAGCTTACTGTGTAGTAAGTCCCGAGTTTCTCCTCTTAAAGTATTGACTATACCTCGCCTAGAACTTTGTGCGGCTGAATTGTTATCTAAACTGATATCAAAGGTAATCACATCATTAAATATACAATTAAGCTCTGTATATCTATACAGCGATTCTAAAATCGTTTTATCATGGATCAACTCATCACCCCACGTGCTCAAGGTTTTTGTGTCTAATCGAATATCTCGAATCCAGGAACTCACGAAGAATTTTTGTTGGAGGCATGTTAAGTCAACCGAAAATCCAGCTGATCTTGTTTCACGAGGAAGCCCTCCTCATCAACTTTCTGAGTTCTGGTTCAATGGACCAGATTTTCTTCATCATGAGCCTATACAACTTTCGAATAATGACATTACTGACTCTAGCGACGAATATTTTTCTGAAGCTAAAAAACGTCTTAATGATTCTGAACTTAAATTTTCCCTTTATGTAACTACCCAACCTTTCAATTTTGTTGATGACATTTTAACCATTAGTAATAGTTTTACTAAAATTTTGCATGTTTTAGCGTTTATTTTCAGATTTATCAACAACCTAAGACATCCAGGGGAAAGAAAAACTGGATACCTAGGTCCAGAAGAAAAGAAGGCTGCACTAAAATTTATACTAAAGACCTTACAGGAGGGAGAATTTAGGAATGATATAACAAGTCTAAAAATTAATAACTGTATTTCTCTTAGCAGCAGGCTTCGCCCCCTGGCACCGTTCATTGATTCAGATGGTTTATTAAGAATTGGAGGTAGGTTGCATAACGCAGATTTGAACTATAAGAAAAAACATCCAATAATATTGCCAAAGGGTAAGTTCAGTGAGATAATTATTAAACATTTTCATGAAAAACTTCACCATTCAGGTCCTCAGACATTACTTTATAACATTAGGCAAGAATATTGGCCCTTAAATGGTCGAAATGCATGTCGTAAAATTATCCATAATTGTGTCCAATGTTTTAGAGCTAACCCTAAGTTATGCTCTCAAAAAATGGGTGATCTGCCTAAAGAGAGGATAAATCCTGTTTTCGCATTCAATAGTACGGGTATAGATCTGTGTGGCCCATTTTTTATAAAAAATAAGCATCAAAGAAAAGGGGCTCCCATTAAAATTTATGTTGCTCTTTTCGTTTGCCTTACAACTAAGGCAATACACCTAGAAATCGTCTCTGACTTAACTTCAGAGTCACTAATTGCTGCCTTGAAACGTTTTATCGGCAGACGAGGTAAATGTGCTAAAATCTTTTCAGACAATGGGAGTAATCTTGTTCGAGCTAATAAAGACTTAAAGGAATTTTTTTAATTAATTACCCAACAAGATGAAAATTTGGCAAATTTCTCCTTAAATGAGAAAATAGAATGGAAATTTATTCCTCCCAGGGCACCAAATTTTGGTGGCTTATGGGAAGCCGGGATTAAATCTTTTAAGTATTATTACAAGCGTATTATAGGTGATGCTAAACTGACATACGAAGCCTTTCAAACCATCATGATTCAAATTGAATCCATGTTGAATTCGCGTCCATTAACCCCTCTCTCGGCAGACATAGAAGATTTGGAAATTTTGACCCCTGGTCATTTTCTTATCGGTCGATCGTTAACGGCCATCCCCGAACCCTCACTGACCAACATTCAAACCAATAAATTAAATTTGTGGCAACAAACTTGTAAACTAACTCAAACATTTTGGAAAGTTTGGTCTAACAATTACTTAAATAATCTACAGCAAAGGACTAAGTGGTACTTTGAAAAACAAAACGTAAAGGTAGGCGATATGGTCGTCATAAAAGAGGATAATTTGCCCCCTCTAAAATGGTTACTAGGCCGCATTACTAAAACCTATATTGGAAGGGATAATATTGTGAGAGTAATAGATATTCGAACAAAAAATGGAATACTGAAAAGAGCTATTTCAAAATTAGCTATTTTGCCAATTAATGATTATACAATATATTAATTTCATTTTACTGCTTATATTCTATTGAAAAGAATGACAGTTTATATTACGGACATTTGTTTTATTCTTATTTAGATATGAAAACATGGTATATTGTAAAATATATATTTAAAAAGTATTTATTGTACTTAAAAAAAAAAAAAAAAAAAAAAAAAAAAAAAACTATTAAAAATTGAGAAAGAAATAATACTGAATTTTCTTAATATTGCTATATAAGTTTTTCTTTGGTTTTATTTACTTACCTTGCATATATAGATTGTTTCATGTATAAGTTAAAATTGTGTTAATTATTGTTTTTTATTTTCAATGTGATTAATCTATAATTCAGTTTGTATTTCCAACATATGTTTCTATGGTTATGTCTCATGTGTAATTTTGTGTAACTTTTTGAAATTTGCATTTCAACGCCGGGCGGTATGTTGCGCCTGCGCACTCTGTAAAGTTCGCTCCTTCGTTACGGAGCTGAGTTAGTTTGTAACTCCGCTCAAGGGAGGCTGGCACCTTTCTTTACTCCCATTTTTAAAGTTTTAAATAAATGTAGTAGTGATGTTTAAATCACCTCTAGTTTGTCAAGTTTTTATTACAGTCCACTATTTAAGTATTCAGAATGTTCTTATATAGTTTAATTCTCTGATCTAACAAGGACAAATGAACGTCATATCGCTGCATTCACATTATACTTAATAAATCGATTTATTAAGTTTTATTTTCCTGAAATAAAATTATTAAATGCCGAGAGGGGGGGGGAGAAATATTATTTATATACCTTTTATTGGTTATAAGTTCATGACTTATCCAAAAAAGTTCGTTCTTATTTAAAAATGCAAAGGGAAAAAAGAACCAACCATATAAATAAAATGCGAATATAAATAAAAGAATTTTTAAAGAAGTTGAATTAAATATCTCAGAAACCTTTATAAAAATTATATTCACTTAAACTTAGGGAATAGAGTAGCATCAGGCGTATAGAATATTAATAAAATAAAATAAAAATAAAAAATGTAATAATAACAATATGGCGTAACGTTTGTGAAAATAGCTATTTTACTCTGCATCGATGTTTCTGGAAATTTTTGCTCTTCATCTTCATGCACAAACCATGAATGCTTGGGATTCCCATAGCGCGGGGAAGGAAATCATCTTCTCCTGAACAACACCCCCCCCCCCATCCTTAAAGAGAGTTTCAGCCTTTGCTTGTTTTTCTATTTATCTTTTTTTTTTTTTTTTTTTTTCAGTCGATTTTTGTCCATTTTCAATTACAACAACCTTACTTTAAAGATATGATTTTGGTAAAAAATAAATAAGAAACAGAGGAAATAATTTCTTGTTTAATAGGGAGTCAGTATTAAAAATTCTGTGTGTGTGTGGGGGGGGGGGGAGCTGAGCCCCTACAGAAAATTTTCTGATTGTCGGCGCCCCACCGCTTCCATTACTTACGATAGTTTTGTAGCGAAAGTAATAATTTAAATTATATGCATTTATATTAAGTATTGATACTGTATTAGGTATATCAATAATTTCGATTTTTGGTGTTTCACGTTTTCAGATCTCTTGAACTTCATTTGATCATTTTTAAAAAATGCTCGTCAGCCTGTGATAAAAGTTTTGTGTGAGCTCTAGCTCAAAATCTGGTACACAGAATTTTTTTATGAATTTTCAAGGTAGGCACAATTAAACTGATAATTCTCATACCATTATGTAGTGCAATTCCATTGCAAGAATGGCGCAAACTTTGTAGAAAGATTAAATAAGACAGAAAACAAAGGATTCCGAAAACAAACAAACAACAACAACAAAAAAAAAAAAAAAATTAAATTTACCACTGTGGCAATATGTGATACTGTTTTTCTAAACTTTCGTCTTTTTTTATAATTTAAAATTGATGACTGTGCAATTTATAAAGTATTGCTTTTGTCTCCAATTCTTATTTTGAAATTGGAGACGTTGCGCTAATTTGTCATAAATTTTGCATTTTTTAAAACTCTCTTTACTATTACACAGAACCATATATTCTCCTAGTGGTGACATTTGGAACTTTTTTCATTTTCCGCGGATTCTTTGACCCCCGTCTTTATTAAACTTCGCATAAAATTTACCACCATTCTCGCAATTAGATTGTGCTACAGTATATTATCAGCACTGTCAGTTTAATTATTGCCATCTTGTATATTCAAATACATCTTGAAATAAATTAGTGCTTATCAACTTTTGGTGCAAATCGTTGAACAGGTGGCGCTGTTTGTTGTACTGCAATTTTCCCTTTGTTAAGGAAGGATATATCTCAGCTTCTATTAGGCATAATTGCATAAAACCTGATTTGTGAAAACGATATTATGTATATATATATTATTTTAATTTGGGTAAATATATCGGCTGACACGAGTCAGCACTATGATTGAAATTCGTGTACGGCAAGGCTATATATCTACTTCTAGAGCGTATAAAAAGAAAAATTTTATATATGATGACGTTCCAAATATTTATATAGGAACTTCAATTTTATTAATCGCATTGCGATTCATAATGAGGCTGAATAATAAATCCCTTTGAATTTTTTTATTTTTCAGACTGAGTGAAAATAATGCCTGTTCCGGGAGTCAAACCCCGGATCTTTGACTTACAAGGTCAAGGCTCTACCAATTGAGCTATCCAGGCCGACACCCCGGTCAGCATTACTCACTCAGACAACCTTTAGGCAGAAACATCTCTGGTCTATCATGTAGATAGCTCGACAGAAATAAGCCGCAGGAAATGGAAAACACCATTAGATAATGGGAGAAAGAAATACAATTTTTATTAAAATCACACACGTCAAAGATCCGGGGTTCGACTCCCGGTCCAGGCATTATTTTCACTCAGTCGGAAAAATAAAAAATTTCAATAAATATGATATTCTTCCACAGTTGATGTGTGATTTTAATAAAAATAATAAATTCCTTTGTTTTAAAATATTTTTATGTTACTGACAATTTTATAAATATGCTGATTTAAATTGAAAAAAAAAAAAAAAAAAAAAAAAAAAAAAGTATTTTAATGTAGTTACACAAAGACATAATTATGAACAAATTGAAAAATGCAGCTAAATACAATTTTTACTTATTATTATTATTTCTTATCAAAATACTGACGAGTTGATATAATTTGTAAACATCAATAAAATAAATTAATAATGTTAAAAAATAATAATATTTTCCATGCTTTTTGAAAAGATAAATGAACTTTTAATAAATTATAAAATATAAATTAAAAAAAAAATAATAATAATTATTTTGGTTTTCACTGGGAAGTTTCACAAATATTTACCTTAAGGTTTATTTTCAGATATTAATTATTATTATTATTATTATTATTATTATTGTAGAAAATATGTGCCTTTAAAAATTCCTTCATGAAAATCCATAAACAAAAGCAATAATTTATCTGGAAACGGAAACACTAACTTGAATTTTTTTTTTTTATTATTTATTTATTTATTTTTTTTTTCCCTCTACATCAACTATGTTTGGACATAAATTATAATTATTTCAGACATCAAGTAAGTTTTAGGTATTAAGATAAGTTCCATTATTATATCATTACCAGACCGTCTGTGACGGCCTAGCGCTTGATTTTTATACTTGTATTTCCAAATTTATTTCTCCTTGTTAGTTGAAATTACTAAATACTGGTTTACAGGAAATTTAAAACAAATATACAACTCTTACTTTATGATATTTATGTATGTTTTGGTTTTGAGGTCAAAATATCTTCAAGAAATTAAAAATGACATCGTAATCCTTTAATTCAACTTTTATAACCATGTGTCTATTTAATTATTTATAGTGCTTATTTCTCGTGACCTAGTTGAATTCTTTATATTTATTATCATTATTTTCCCTGACATATTAAAATTCCGCAGATTATACAGATTGAATATAATTGAAATAGTGTTAAAAATCTCTTATACGGAATGTGAGCGGATAGTCAGAATTGGAAAGTTTGCAAAATAAAAAATAACACATGTGTTTAGGGTTTTTTGTGCTTTTCTCTTAAACTCCCGTACTGAATTTAACGGCTTACACCAGTTTAAAAGTTCGCAATAAAATTACATTAAAATAAATTTCGAAAGATGTAATTTAATCGTAATTAAAATTGGATATATTGGAATAAAGGTATTCTGGGTTTTCCGTGGTTTTCTCTGAATCTCCTATACGGGATTTAATTGCTATGCAATTCAAAGTGTCACCAATCTTTAGATTGCTCTAATAAGTAAGTATAATTTTATCATATAATTCGCACACTCTTTTCCTTAATTGTAATAATATGTTAAACCATTTCTTTCTTTGTAGTATAGTTTTTCAATTGGTTGATGATTGATTCTATCAACTAATTTGTTGTGTGCTTCATTGTATTAACGTGATTCTTTAGATATCGAAAAATAAATAAACAATATTATGTTAATTTTCTTAATTGCAGTAATAATTTAAACTATTTGATTCTTTATATTGTAGTTTTTTAATAGATTGATGACTAATTCTGTCAACTAATGTGTTGATAGTTCGATTGTATTAACTTGTTTCTTTAGATTAAAAAAATAAATAAATAAAAAAAAAATACGTGTGGCACTCGAGGACTGCCGCGGTAAAGCTATTGCATAGCATTTTTTATCAACTTATGCAATTATAATTATTTATTTATTTTATTTATGCAGTATTTTTTTTCTTTGATATTAATTCAAGTTTTTTCTTTGATATTAATTCAAGTTCCACTTTTTGAGCGTGGTGACCGATAAGAAAACAATTTTTTTTCTTTTATTGAATAAATGAGAATATATCCGCAATGAGAATATATCAAAAATATCCGCAATCGATTTGTAGGTATCGAAAACCTCGATGTACCAAATTTGAATGATCTAACTCTATTTTTTGAGAAAAGGTATTTTAATAGGTTTTTAAAGGCCTGCAAGTCGAATGGGGATATTCAATTTTTTTCTTTGATATGAATTCAAGTTACACTTTTTGAGCGTGGTGACCGATAAGAAAACAAATTTTAATAGAGAAAAGGTATTTAATAGGTTTTAAAGGCCTGCAAGTCGAATGGGGATATTCAAGTTTTTTCTTTGATATTAATTCAAGTTACACTTTTTGAGCGTGGTGACCGATAAGAAAACAAATTTTAATAGAGAAAAGGTATTTAATAGGTTTTAAAGGTCTGCAAGTCGAATGGGGATATTCAAGTTTTTTCTTTGATATTAATTCAAGTTACACTTTTTGAGCGTGGTGACCGATATAAAACAAATTTTAATAGAGAAAAGGTATTTAATAGGTTTTAAAGGCCTGCAAGTCGAATGTGGATATTCAAGGTTTTTCTTTGATATTAATGAATAAGATAACAATAATGATAAGATAACAATAATGATAAGAAAACAAATTTTAATAGAGAAAAGGTATTTTAATAGGTTTTAAAGGCCTGCAAGTCGAATGGGGATATTCAATTTTTTTCTTTGATATTAATTCAAGTTACACTTTTTGAGCGTGGTGACCGATAAGAAAACAAATTTTAATAGAGAAAAGGTATTTAATAGGTTTTAAAGGCCTGCAAGTCGAATGGGGATATTCAAGTTTTTCCTTTGATATTAATGAATAAGATAACAATAATGATAAGAAAACAAATTTTAATAGAGAAAAGGTATTTTAATAGGTTTTAAAGACCTGCAAGTGGAATGGGGATATTCAAGTTTTTTCTTTGATATTAATTCAAGTTACACTTTTTGAGCGTGGTGACCGATAAGAAAACAAATTTTAATAGAGAAAAGGTATTTAATAGGTTTTAAAGGCCTGCAAGTCGAATGGGGATATTCAAGTTTTTTCTTTGATATTAATTCAAGTTACACTTTTTGAGCGTGGTGACCGATAAGAAAACAAATTTTAATAGAGAAAAGGTATTTAATAGGTTTTAAAGGCCTGCAAGTCGAATGGGGATATTCAATTTTTTTCTTTGATATTAATTCAAGTTACACTTTTTGAGCGTGGTGACCGATAAGAAAACAAATTTTAATAGAGAAAAGGTATTTAATAGGTTTTAAAGGCCTGCAAGTCGAATGGGGATATTCAAGTTTTTCCTTTGATATTAATGAATAAGATAACAATAATGATAAGAAAACAAATTTTAATAGAGAAAAGGTATTTTAATAGGTTTTAAAGACCTGCAAGTTGAATGGGGATATTCAAGTTTTTTCTTAGATATTAATTCAAGTTACACTTTTTGAGCGTGGTGACCGATAAGAAAACAAATTTTAATAGAGAAAAGGTATTTAATAGGTTTTAAAGGCCTGCAAGTCGAATGGGGATATTCAAGTTTTTTCTTTGATATTAATTCAAGTTACACTTTTTGAGCGTGGTGACCTATAAGAAAACAAATTTTAATAGAGAAAAGGTATTTAATAGGTTTTAAAGGCCTGCAAGTCGAATGGAGATATTCAAGTTTTATCTGATCTACTTTATACACAAATTTTACGCGTACAGCTATTCACTGTTGTACATAGATGATAGATACCTATACACCTATATACTTTCTCACAAACAGCTGCTTATGTATTCGTCCGATTTCGGGGAAACTCGTCTCGATCTGTGCGAGCTTCGTACAGCCGAAGTCTACCGAACTGTGTTAGGTTTTTTTTTCGTTACGGAATTTTTCGATTCGGTCGCCGCGCTCAAAGCCCGCGATAAAAGCTATACAATAGCTTAATAAATAAAATAAAATAAAATAAACAGCATTTAATATAATCGTACAGAAATGTAGCTATAGTTTCGTCAAAGATCTTATTTTCACTGTAACGAGTGCCTAGTAGGTAATATAATAATTATATTATTGAAAAAATTTTTAGAGAACTAATTATTACATAAATATTACAAGTATACAATCATGTTAAAACTAGTATATAATGAAAATTATATTAAAAATGATTATTGTAAATATAAACAAAACTTCACTGCATAAGGTAATAACATTTCTTTCGTATTACATTTACTGTTAAAAAAATCCACTAATTTAAATATTCACAGTGTAAAATAATAATAATAATAATAATTTTCGCATATAACGTTTTAAATGTTAAATATTAATCTTTATGCCTTTCTTCTTCACAAATTAAACTTATGGCTAAACACAATTGCTATGAAAGAAAATAATGTCATCCAGTGTCTGCATTCAAAAGATTATGTTCAGAAAAAAGCAAATTTTCATTATTATTATTTACATAGAAGAGAAAACACACGATGCAAGACTCTAATCACCTCCTCCCAACCCCGCGTGAAGTATAATCAAAGATCTTTCAATATATATTAGAAGTTCTTTGGTATAATGCCAAGCCGTTTGCCGTCAATGCCTTTATTTTATTCGCCTCCAGTCCCTAAGGCATTCTTTTCTATTATAGTCAGCCCCAGGACCACCCACAGACAGGTGACGACCTTGAATTACAAACACAACTACAAATTTCGCTTCTTACGATCCGAACATGGCAAACTTACAACATATCCCTCACACATTAACCTCCCAGTGTCACAATGCAATGCATTACAAACATAACACTTCATTCAGTCATGTCATTCCATTGAGGCTTTCTCTGATTTGTGTTTTTATTCTGAGTACCTGAATCTCACCCCATTGAATGAATGGTTTCGTTGAAAGAATGGGACAAAATTTTTGTCAAATCCAGTTCAGATAGATTGAGGTCCTGTATGAGTGAATGAATGAACATGACAAAACGTTTGAAGCATTGAATGTGTGTCTTTGAATGGGACAAAATTTTTGAAGTACTTCGGTTTGATTGAGGTATTGAATGAGGCAAAACATTTGAGACATTGAGTGAGTGGTTGAATGGGACATGACTTTTGAAGTAATACAAAAAATAATTATGAGGTGTCATGACAAACCGCTGTGATGAGGTGTGACAATGTCATGCTTCATGTATGAGTTACCCATCACTACATTTAAGTACCAA
>CAWVNO010002400.1:0-17000 GCA_963930645.1 Salticus scenicus
CTTTTGATCGATTTTAAATTTAAAAAATTTAAAAACTGCTTTTTTTATTTCTAATACTTTGTCACGTGGTTGAAAAACGAAAAGCAATTTTTTCCTGACCGGAAGAATAGTGAGCCAGCATGTCTAGCACCTGGCACTGAAGAATCTTTGATAAATGAAATAACTGCCTGTTGCCAACTAAATTTCATACTTTAGTTAATTTTAAAAAATCTAATTGCTGTAGAGATAAGCCACTTGCACTCTTAGATTCGGGAAAAAATCCCCTTTCATTTGGTACCAAATTCGTAACGATCGGATTAATATTTCTAATTTATTTTTCACTTTTTCTGCTTTTAACTCCGTTAAAATATCTATTTTTATGCAATTGCGGTGAATTCTGAGTAATTGAGATTGCTTTTTGATTAGACATGGGTTTACATTTTAATTAATATCTCCGCAACTAATTAAAATTTTTAAATTCTGTTTTCACTATGCATTCGGGCAGGCTTCGGAGCACCCGTATGTCAAATTTTGTACTTCTGCGTTCAATAGGGGCTGAACGTATAGATGCTCATCCTTTATTATTATAGATCATCATACAAAGCAGAAATTCCATAGTTAATGAATGTATCTACAAAATAAAAAGAAATAACATTCATTGTATTTATAATGAATAAAAAATCTATAAGAGATGGTATTGACATAGACTAAAGGTCTATCTTTTAATTAATTTTTATTATGCAGATCGCATACAGTGGAAACAAATTAATCTTTAAGTTTTAAGGGTTTCAATAAAAGGTAACCTGACCAGTGTTCAACTGATATGACACATCAAATACAAAATTTTTAGCAAAAGAAACAGTTTTATTCAACAAAGCATAAATATATATTAAACTTTCAAAAATATGACAAAAACAAGATTACCTTTTCAGGTGATGAACCAGACATAGCAATAAGCATAATCAGATATCTATAATAATGCACTTGAAGAACAATCACATTTCGTTTTAACAACAAAACATCCGCGATCGCCAGGTTGATCAGCGGGAAATAGGATGATGACTATACTTCCGCGATCGCCAGGTTGACCAGCGAAAGTAAAACGAGATGTATTAGCACAGAGTAGCAACGATGAAGATTATGCTCATACACTGTTAATTATATGATTTAATTTAGAAGACTTTAATTTAACTTTTTAATTAACTTTAGACTTTTTAAACTTAACAAGTGCTGCTTAAAAAGCAGCTAAACAAAATATAACATCACTAAAAAATCAAATGTAACGATCTCGCTTCAAAAACATCGATTATCAATTTTATTTCAAGAATTCTCATCACCCGCGAATGACGAAAAAGCTTTATCCTTTAAGAAGGAACAAATTTAAAACAGAAACTTAACAATTTAACATATGTAAACTTTCAACAACGGCAGCCATCGTTTCTAAAAAATGCAATAGCCAAAAGAACATAACTAGCTTAGCTGTAACAACACTAAAAGCACATACACCAGTGCTTAGTCATCAACAGCTTAAAGCTGCTCAATTATTCACAAACTACTACTTCATTTCTAATTGAAGACTAGCTGGCCATTGCTGACAACTGCACTTTAACACACACGCCGCGATCTTTTTATACTGACTGAAAAGTCAAAATCTGCATATAAACAATACATCACTATTGCCACTCAACGGTCATAGCCGAAAATACAATTTACTATAACTATTTCAATAGAAGTGGCAACAGTAAAAATAAGAAAAATTATGCAGAGCAAGATTGGCAATGGCAACGATGTAAACAAAACATCGATCGTTAAGGCGTGATGCAGGCAAAGATGGCTGACCGAATTTTAAGTAAAGAAAACTTTTAATAAATTTAAAGAAAAGGTAAGTTAACAGTTATATAATGAAAAATAAGCATTTATATTTATAAAATTAACAATTTTTTTTATGTGTGAGGACAATTGATAGATATCAATGCCCCCCACCGCAGCATATAAAAAAATAAATTTAGTTAACAAAATACCATCATGAGATTCCCATAGTCCATGAAAAAAGTATCACAAAATGATACAATAAACTAGTTAATACAAAGATTACCATTGACAAAACATTCAGGTTTTCAAGTGATGAAGTACAATTCTCCACCCCGCAGACATACTAAAGAAAAGGTGATATGAAATATACATTATATACAATATTAATTATCTGATAACAATTATATACAATAACAATTACATTACGCAATTCAATTTATGTACAAGAATAAATATATAATGGATATATATACAGCATATGAAAAATTATGAAAAAAATGAATATATATACAAATGTACAAATACGCAAGGCGCCTCACAATTTCACACACACATTCACACCATGATAACATAACATTAAAATTATGAAAAACATCTGCAAAGCGAAGAAATCAATTCAAACACAAAAGATTATATAAAGTTACAAAAGATTTATATAAAGATTACTTTTATAAATTTTAACAAATCATTTTTTGTCAACGGCTTCGTAAACAGGTCGGCAAGATTTAATTTAGAGGAAATATACTCAATATGAAATTTGCCCTCATCAAACCAATCCCTTATAAAAAACAGTTTAATATTAACATGATGTGTATGAAAATTCTCAATCCTGGACTTTGTAAAACGTATAGCAGCCTGATTATCAGCATATAAGGTGGGTATATCAAAATTATTTTCTATAAGATTTAAACCAGAACACTCACATAGAATATTGTAAAACCAATCCTGCTCACGAACACAATCACACATAGAAACAAATTCTGACTCCATTGTAGAAATGGTAATCCCCTTTTGTTTATTAGTACGCCAAGAAACAGCAGCACTATCCAAAAGCATTAACTGGCCACCCATAGAAACATAATCGTCCCTATTAGCAGCAAAATCAGCATCAGAATAAGAAATTAATTTAACTTGTGTACATTTAAGATGGAGCTTATATTGACTGGTGTATTTTATATATCCTAGGAGTTTAAGTAAGCCCTGCCAATGTTTAATACCTGGATTTTGTTGGAACTGTGAGAAAATGTTAGTAGCATATGCGATATCAGGTCTTGTGTGATTTGAAATAAAAGAAATACAACCCAAAAGATTTCTATAAGGTAAATGAGAAGCTTCATCGATGTCTGCTTGAATAACAGGACAATCGCTCTTTGAAAACTGGATACCTTTAACAATAGGCAAGGAAGAGATAGGTACACGATGATTTTGAAACCTTTTACTAACTTCATCAATGTATTGATCTTGATGAATCAAAACACCTGTATCTGTATACTCAAACTCCACACCTAACAACTTGCGTGTGATACCCAAAATTTTCAAATCAAACTTTGATTTCAATAAACTTAAAATATCATTAGCTTGAGATTCAGTCCTAGCAAAAACAACGATGTCATCAACATAAACCAATAAAACAGAGAAATCATAATAAGAATATGCACAGTTACAATTTTCAAATTTATTAAAACCAAGTTCCAACAACACTTTATTTAATTCATAAAACCACAACATGCCTGATTGATGTAATCCGTACAGTGCTCTATCCAGTTTACAAACCCAGTCCTCTCTACCTTTTTCAGCAAAGCCAACTGGTTGCCTCATGTAAATCTCATCCTTTAAGGGAGCATACACATAGGCACACTTAACATCACACTGTACATTAAACCAACCGTAACATGAGACTAAAAGGGAGAAAAAGAATCTAACAACAGAAAAATTTATCACAGGCGAGAAGGTCTCATCATAGGATTCACCCTGGACCTGGTTGAAACCTTGTGCAACTAATCTAGCCTTGTATCTGACAATGTTGCCCGACTCGTCACGCTTTACTGTGTAAACCCAGCGGTTTCCCAACGCAGTTTTGTTCTCAGGGAGTTTCACAAGATGCCAGACACCTCTCGTGGCCATACATTCCAATTCTTCCAGCATAGCCCCATGCCACTCATCAGACTGTGCAGATTTTAAAACCTGTTTATACGTTCTCGGGACCACCACATCTAGTCAACTAGTCATGCTGGACGCGGAAGGTATAACACCAGGGTTAACAATACCAGAAAACTTATTAAACTTAGAAAAATCAAAATCAGCAGGGTCAAAATCAATACTATTTGAATTGCAAAATTTTTCGACATCATTAGGTGACCTTAGACAACACTTTTTACCCTCTCCATCAGGATAATAGTAAATATCGACCTTATCTCCCTTAGGTCGAGGTACAACCTTCCGGTACCATATGGGATTGGTCATCCAGTTAGGAGAAGTAGTATGGGGAGTAACTTGAGGAACAGGAGTAACAGGAAAGACGGCTGGGACGACAACTTCAGTCTCGCTGGGCAAGACCCCAGAGGTACCAGGTTCCGGACCAGGAAGATGGTACCGGTCAATGGGCCGTGGTTGTTCCCCTGGGACAAGCACCAATTCAAAAGAAGAGTCACCCATCACCGCTCCACTGTGTAAAACATCACCGCTTTCAACAAAAGATACATTTATAGTCTCCACAACTTTCTTCTCGTCTTCCAACCAGACCCTGTAACCACGAGTACGTAATGCATAGCCCACAAGGACACCACGTTTTGATTTGGAGTCTAACTTGTGCTTGCGCCTGACCTTTGGGACACCCACATATGTCAAAGTACCGAATGGTCTTAAATGTCGGACAGAAGGCTTATTTCCTGAATAGAGTTCAAATAGAGATTTAGAGTTCAAATAGAGTTTTAGAGTTTCCACTGTGACAAACCCTGTTCCATGTATAGTTAAAATGTAAACATGCTTCAGGCCAAAAATCATCAGATAAACCACTGGATTTTAACATTGCCCGAACACAGTTCATGATTGTCTGGTTGAACCTTTCACAAACTCCATTTTCTTCTGGTGTGTAAAAGTTGGTCAATTCATGATTTATTCCATTTTCTCTACAAAAACCTTAAAAGAATCATTATCAAACTCCTTACCATTGTCAGTTCTGATTGACTTCAACTTGGTTCCCAAAAACCTTTCGGCCCTCAAAACATGTCTCTTAAAGACCTCAAAACACATAGATTTTTCCTGGAGGGGGTAAACGGATGATCTACCAGAGAAATCATCTATTATAGATAAGAAAAAACATTCACCTTTTTTTCCAGGAATTTTAATTGGACCCCAAGTATCCATAAAAAGTCAATCTAAAGGTTTTTTGGAAGAAGAATGACTTAAAGGTTTGAAAGAAATACGATTTTGCTTACTGAAATGACAGGGATCACAAAAAAAATTATCAACTGATTTTAAATTGGGCAGACCTTTAACAGCAGAATTACGGATAGTATTAAAAATTAAATCAGGGCTTAGATGATCAAAATGAAGATGCCAGGTAACAAAATCTTTTATATTAACAGGTTTTATTGCAGGAAAAGCTGAAATTTCAGCATTATCATTTAAATTTTCATTAGAATTCTCCCCCCCATTCAATTTAACACTATGCTTGTTTTTAAGTACTTTAGGAAATGTATAATAAATCCCGTCATGGAGTTTAGCAGAGAAAAGAAAAATCAACGTACTTGTCGACCACGTTTATTTTGCCAGCCTCACCAATAAATTTTGCACCACCCTGGTCGAATCTAGAACCACTCAAAAGATTTTTCCTCAAGTTCGGCGAGTACAAAACATTCCAGAGTTTAATAACAGTCCCATTAAAACTCAACTCCACTTCGCCTTTGCCAGTAATGGGAAAAGTGACACCATCAACAGCCACGTGTAACTCATCACCAGAAATTTCAGAAAAATTACAGAAAAAAGATTTATCTTTGCAGAAATGATGAGAGGCCGCTGTATCATAAGCCCAGCTTCCCTCTCTATCAAAACTACTTAAATTTGCTTCTGCAATAAAATTTTGAGCTTTAGGAGTTTTATCACGTTTTGACTGTTGACCGGAGCCACCCCTCTTAGAAAAATTACTTCTGAGTGGTTTTTCCTTTTCTTTTGCAGCTAGATCATTATTTAATTTAACTTTACAATCTTTAATTACATGGCCTTTTTTTCCACACCTCCAACAAGTAAAAACAGGCCTACGTTTAAATTTTACATTTTGGGCCTCAATAGAACATTCCGTTCTACTTTTATCAAAATTCCTAAGTTGAAGACTTGTTTCCTCGGCACAAAGTTCAATGATAATTTTCTTAAATGTAAAGTCCCTATCAGGCCAACGAAGAATTTGCTGAACAACCTGATCGAATTTATCAGGTAAGTATCTCAACACTTTAAAACAAATATATTCATCTGCAATAGGTTTATTAATGGATTTTAACTGATCAGCGATTTTAGATATTCTAGCTGCAAAAACACCAATAGATTCGCCAGGTTCTAAAAAACATGTCATAATTTCTGAAAAAAATTTTATATGATGACTACTATCTGGCTGGAAGTTAACTTTTAAGATTTTCAACGCTTCTGAGGGGTCAGTACATTCACTTATTAACCCTCTAAACTCTGTATCGATATTTAGATATAAAATTGACATGGCAGCATTCTACCTTCTTTTAAAGTCATGCACTGCCTCCTCAGTCACGGTTTCACTAACTTTAGGTTCTTTCTTGGCACCAATAACGATGTCGTACGTGTTTTTCTCCATAAGCAAAAATTTAATGTCACACTTCCAACCAGCATAGTTAGTTGAATTTAACTTGGTAATTTGAGGCATAATATTATAAGCCATTTTTAAATGGTTACAAATTATCAATTACACAGTAAACAAGAAGAAAACAACTGGTCAAGTTTAAAAAAGACACCCTCAAAAAAACTTGCACATAACCAAATGACATAGACTAAAGGTCTATCTTTTAATTAATTTTTAATATGCAGATCGCATACAGTGAAAACAAATTAATCCTTAAGTTTTAAGGGTTTCAATAAAAGGTAACCTAACCAGTGTTCAACTGATATGACACATCAAATACAAAATTTTTAGCAAAAGAAACAGTTTTATTCAACAAAGCATAAATATATATTAAACTATAAATATTTGAATAGCTTTAGAAGGACGAATTAACTTTAAAAAATGTTAAATACCTTTAACAATCCTTCATTGTAAGCAGCTTTAATTATTATATATTTCGACTACATTCGTAGTCGTCTTCAGATGTCCTTGCTGCACTATTGAACCATGTCTTCATCCTCCTCCACATCACCTTCCCTCCTGCTTACGTCACTTTTCCGTCGGTACGTTTTTATCACCTGTTGCCAGTCATCTGCTATGATGCTATGCTCTCTCTCATTTACTGCAGTGTTAGAGGTTAATATCTCTAAAGCTTCGCGTTTCATGGCGTAGTGGTGTGAGTTGTAGTTGGCTATTTTAACTAAGTTAAAATAGCCAACTACAACTCACACCACTACGCCATGAAACGCGAAGCTTTAGAGATATTAACCTCTAACACTGCAGTAAATGAGAGAGAGAGTTGTAGTTGGCTATTTTAACTTTTTTAAAATAGCCAACTACAACTCACACCACTACGCCATGAAACGCGAAGCTTTAGAGATATTAACCTCTAACACTGCAGTAAATGAGAGAGAGCATAGCATCATAGCAGATGACTGGCAACAGGTGATAAAAACGTACCGACGGAAAAGTGACGTAAGCAGGAGGGAAGGTGATGTGGAGGAGGATGAAGACATGGTTCAATAGTGCAGCAAGGACATCTGAAGACGACTACGAATGTAGTCGAAATATATAATAATTAAAGCTGCTTACAATGAAGGATTGTTAAAGGTATTTAACGTTTTTTAAAGTTAATTCGTCCTTCTAAAGCTATTCAAATATTTATAATTTAGTCAGTACCAGACTTTGTTCCTAAAGGAATTACTTAATGACTGAATGATTGATCTTCAAACGATTTCGCATCATATCAACTTCGTTTATCTCTTCATTATGAACGGCGCAATGCTCTCATCAATCCATTTACATGCTACCTCTAGGTATTATTAACCCTTTTTTTCAGTTATTTCAATTTTAGTTTTTTAATATTGCTCTTATAGCTTATGCTAAACGTTTTAACATTTGTTTTTTAACCCTTTAACCTTTTTAATCTTACTATTGTTTTTAATTTGAATGTCGCTGAATTTTCCCCAATCCTTACTCATTTTAATTTTTATTTTATGTGTTAAATTTATTTCGGCCATTGCAACTTTTAAATCTTTGTAAGTGTTTGTCATCTTATAACTCTTAACTTTTTAGCCTTTTAATTATCATAGCCTTTTAATTAGCAGTCTTTCTCTTGTCTATTGTTGCCTACGCTCCACCATACGCTTGTTAAATCAATTTGATTATAGATAAAATATTTTCATTTGGCAATGAATCCTTACGATATTTACCGGGAACTTAAGAAAAATACGAAAAAATTAAACCGCGAGCTCGCACATTGTACATTTTTGGAAGATTGCTTAAACTATAAAATTATTCCTAAATTCTTAAAAACACGCAATAAATTCATCAAACATTTTTTCAAGGGCATGGTCCGACACTTCGAGTTTTCAGTTTTAAAGAAATATATTAGACAAAAATCCAGACTTATCTATAAACTAAGGGAAAAAAACAACGATCTATCCACTAAACTAGAGCACACAACAGACCCGCAGATCTTTAAAGCCTATATCGAAAAAATTAACCACTTCATAAATATAGATAACTCTAAACTGCAAAATCGTCATAATAAAAAACTTAAAATCTGGTTAAAACGCGAAAATCCCAACGTCCTCCTGGAAAAAACCCCACACACTTACCCATACCTAAACCTATCGAATTATAAATTAAACACTCATCAAGATGCACTCCTAAAAATGGGACCAAAATTCATACTTAACAACACCTTCAACCATCTTGACACCATAGCACACATTGAGACTGCTTTAGATCTTGTCCCCCCACCTAAACGCTCTCACATCAGGAATACTGCCGTTCAACTAATTGAAAAATCTAATGTCAATATACACAGCGATAAAGAAGACATAAAATGCCTTAATGAATTAAAAAAGAACCGCGACATCACAATACTAATGACTGATAAAACCGGCAAAATAACTATACTTAACAGGAATGACTATAATAAAATGATGATAGACTATTAATAAACTTGAAGTAAATCTAATTGATAAAGACCCACTTAAAAAACTCATGGATAAAACTAAATCTCTAATTAAAACTGGCTCTTGGCCTGATGAGAAACCACCAAAACTTAACAATTTCGCCCCAATTATCCCCCGTATTTTTGGAAAATATAAAGATCATAAAACCCCTCCCTCACTTAGACCTATAGTAAATAAATCAGAAGGCCCCACATACAATCTTGAAGTATATATGAAGAATATCTATGAAACCCTCCTTCCCCCCTCAACTCACAGTCTAAACTCAACAGAAGCCTTTATAAAATCCATACAAAATATAAATATAAACTATGATGACACACTTGTTAGTTTCGATGTAAAAGATTTGTACCCCTCAATAAACCTAAACGAAATTAATGATATAATACAAAACCAAATAATCAACCACTACGGCAATAATAAAATAAGTGAAACTTTAATATCAGCCAATAACCTCTTACTAAATAATTCATACTTCACCTTCAATAAAGATATCTACAAACAAACGAAAGGCGTGCCTATGGGGTCCCCCATATCAGGCGCCATTGCAGAAATTAAACTCAGACATTTCGAAATATCCGCTCATGATATCATTAAAAACTGTAAAACATGGTTACGTTACGTTGATGACGTGTTCGCCGTCATCCCAAACAACATCGACCCACATGCTCTACTAAACAAATTAAACACCCTAGATAATAACATTAAATTTACTCTCGATATCGAAACAAACAATAGCCTTAATTTTCTTGACGTCAAAATCATTAAAAATCGCGATAATAGCCTTGATACTACAGTATATAGAAAACCAACTAATAATAACAAAATTATTCACAACAAATGTAAAACTCCGCTCCAATACAAAACCGCCGCCATACGCTCATACATAGATCGCGCCATCCTAATCTGCTCAAATAAAAATCTACTCAACACTGAAATAAAATTCATAAAAAACATAGCAAAAGGTGCAGGATACAGCAACTCTATGATTCAAAAACTCTATAAAAAGCGCTTAAAAACTTTCAACAAAATTAACGACGCTCAAAAAATAAAACCCAAGTTCACCACCTCCATTCCATTCTGCAATGGCATAGCAAACAAAATTAAAAACGAAGGTTCCAAACATAATATACACATACCCATTAAACCCAATAAGAACATCATTCAAAGAATCCGAAATGAAAAAGACCTCACTGATCCTAAAGAAACATCGGGAATATACAAAATCACGTTCGACCTAGAAAATAACAATAAACCTGCAACCTACATCGGAATGACGAAGAGAAAAATCAAGGACAGAGAAATGGAACATATTAACGATCTTAAATACAATAGAAGCTCCACCGCCCTATCACGCACCCATAAAACTAACCCAATAATACTTAATACACTAAAAACCGTTAAAATAGCCAACTACAACTCACACCACTACGCCATGAAACGCGAAGCTTTAGAGATATTAACCTCTAACACTGCAGTAAATGAGAGAGAGCATAGCATCATAGCAGATGACTGGCAACAGGTGATAAAAACGTACCGACGGAAAAGTGACGTAAGCAGGAGGGAAGGTGATGTGGAGGAGGATGAAGACATGGTTCAATAGTGCAGCAAGGACATCTGAAGACGACTACGAATGTAGTCGAAATATATAATAATTAAAGCTGCTTACAATGAAGGATTGTTAAAGGTATTTAACGTTTTTTAAAGTATATATTAAACTTTCAAAAATATGACAAAAACAAGATTACCTTTTCAGGTGATGAACCAGACATAGCAATAAGCATAATCAGATATCTGTAATAATGCACTTGAAGAGCAATCACATTTCGTTTTAACAACAAAACATCCGCGATCGCTTTTTAATTAACTTTAGACTTTTTAAACTTAACAAGTGCTGCTTAAAAAGCAGCTAAACAAAATATAACATCACTAAAAAATCAAATGTAACGATCTCGCTTCAAAAACATCGATTATCAATTTTATTTCAAGAATTCTCATCACCTGCGAATGACGAAAAAGCTTTATCCTTTAAGAAGGAACAAATTTAAAACAGAAACTTAACAATTTAACATATGTAAACTTTCAACAACGGCAGCCATCGTTTCTAAAAAACGCAATAGCATAAAAACATAACTAGCTTAGCTGTAACAACACTAAAAGCACATACACCAGTGCTTAGTCATCAACAGCTTAAAGCTGCTCAATTATTCACAAACTACTACTTCATTTCTAATTGAAGACTAGCTGGCCATTGCTGACAACTGCACTTTAACACACACGCCGCGATCTTTTTATACTGACTGAAAAGTCAAAATCTGCATATAAACAATACATCACTATTGCCACTCAACGGTCATAGCCGAAAATACAATTTACTATAACTATTTCAATAGAAGTGGCAACAGTAAAAATAAGAAAAATTATGCAGAGCAAGATTGGCAATGGCAACGATGTAAACAAAACATCGATCGTTAAGGCGTGATGCAGGCAAAGATGGCTGACCGAATTTTAAGTAAAGAAAACTTTTAATAAATTTAAAGAAAAGGTAAGTTAACAGTTATATAATGAAAAATAAGCATTTATATTTATAAAATTAACAATTTCTTTTATGTGTGAGGACAATTGATAGATATCAGGTATAATGACAAAATGGAATGAAGTCATCTAAAGTAACTAGCCATGACAGTATTGGGACCTAAGGCTCTATCTGCACAGTGACGATAGCATCAAGTCATTTTCCATATAGAAAATTCTATGTTTTAATTACTCTTATAAGCCATATATCAATAACCCCAGTGGCAGAAACAATGCGTCATGGCGACATAGTCGCAGACACAGAAAAACGGCTTGCAGACAGTTTTTGACTCCACTAATAAATAAAAAAAAATTAGTCCTTAACTTTCAGATACTCTTTGTCTGCACTAATAAAAAAGAAAAAGAAAAAAAATCGCTCGCAACTTTCGAACAGTCTTTGTCTGCAGTCATAAACAATTGTCTGGAATTTACAGACATTTTTCCCCCGTGGCAATGCGCTACCGATGCATGACGTCTTAGATGCTTTCTGGTAGGAACTCTAGATTCCTTCTGTAGGTGCCTTAGCCTTGGTAGGAACACATGAAACAGTGCTTAACAATGGTGACCTAGGGAGCCTAGATCCCCCTTGATAGACAGTGTTATGCATGCATTCTTTTCTCCTGTTACCTGTTACTGAGATTCTATGGAAGCATAGAAAAGCATAGAAAAGTTTATTTAAAACTGCTCAAAAACTTCTCCTCCACTTCAAAATTCACTTATAAAAAAATTCTGTATCAAAAGTAATACTAATACTTTTATTATTTATAATTATTTATATTGTGTTGTGTGAAACATTGCTGTAAAATATTTAATAAGTTCAACTTATTATTTTATAATTGTTTATACTATATTATTCTGTAGTAAAATTGTATTCGTGTATTGTTGCACGAGATCATACTGTTGTTAAGCTCCCCCCAACCAAGATTGCCCCTATCAGCTTCCTGGCTTTTTGAGTGTAAGCTATTTTCATCCCTGATTACACGCAAATTTCACAGACAAATTGTGAAATTTTAAAAGCCTATCGCAGACAGCTACAAAACATTCTACCACTGGGTCAATAACATTTTTGGACAAAGTGGAATAAGTAGGTTCGAAACAATTCATGACGAAGAATTCCAATTTGTTATTTCGAGACACAGATTAAAAAAAAAGAGAGGAAGCCATTGCAATATCCTTTTTTCAAACGAACACCTTCAGAGACATTGATAAAAAGCAAAAAGAATAACATCTTTACAGAATGGCAGACAGCAAGCTAATTATTTAAAGAATTTTGTTTTAAATGTTGTTAGCATAAAAAAAAGCATTAAACTGAACTTCTTTCGCCAAATCTGTTTGGCTTCAAAAACTAATTTGGCTGAACACATTTTTAAATTTTTCGTACTATAAACTTAAAGGAGATATACTAGATTGGCCAATAATTAAATTATGTCATATGATATCATTAAAAATTGTCAGGTAACCAGAACTAGGCTGACCTCGTGAAATCTATCGATAAATACATTAAAAGTAATTTTCAGGTATTTAAAGATACAACGGAATTTTTTTCGTTCACTTGAGACTGGATGTAACCGCAGATGACTTTAAAGCACTTAATAAAAACAAATGGGTTTTTCTTTCTTTTATATATTTTTATTTAAAGATTACTTGATGAGATTAGAGCAGGGAAAAAGAATTGCGGTTTACAATGCTGGAAACAATAAATTATACGAAATTACAGATTAATGAAAAAGAAATAAAAACAAACTAGAATAAGCGAGTTAAACAAAATTATATTAGATTCTTTTAGAATAAGAAATATAATGTTTGCTTGCATTTTAAATAATTAAAATATAATTTATATTATGTAGTGATGTGGGGCGGAAAATTTTCTTTTTCGGAAAATTTTCTACCATGTTTTTCCAGAAAATTTTCCAACCAAAAAAACAATTTTTTTAGTAAATCTTTTGCATGATATACTTAAATTTCCTTTTAATAGTCATAGTAATGCTATATACAGTGTGAAAAACAAAACTTTCTGATTAAAGTCATCATTTAGAAAGTTACCAGATATGTTTTGAGCAATTTCCTCGAGAAAGAGGTTATTTATTATAATACAAGAGATCTATGTTACTAATCAGAATTTTATGTCCATTCAATATGTTTGTAAGAACATAATTATAAAGCATTTGGCAACATAACAAAACAAGAATATATTGATAAATTAATGCACTACTATACTGCTGGGCATGTGAATCTATTTTTCAAAATATTCATTTGATAAATGATGATACGCCGATGTTTTTCAAACTCTGGCAGCAATTCTGACTTAGGTCACCTTATGGTCTCTGGTTCTGAGAGTGATCCAGAAAGTTAGGACATTGTCATAATCTTCGTTAAATATTCAATAGAAAAAAAAAGAAAGAGCAAAACTTTAAAAAAAAAAAAAAAAAAAAAAAAAAGCTTTAATTATAAAATTGGCATTGTAGAAAATTTTTATAGAAAAATCTTATATAAAACATAATTATATTTTTTTCTTGATCATTTTTTAAAACTAATTTCTAATGTGAAAAAAAAAAAAAAAAAAAAAAAAAAAAAAAATATGCAAGCAACAGGAAATACAATTAATTGCCTAAATAAATAAACAGCAAGATTTTGATTAAAATTTAAGGAAATCAAATAGATAAAATGAATAGCATCATATCTTGTAACTGGAGGTTTAGTTGAAAGAACTCAATATTTCTTTATTTGCTTAAAATATCCAAAATTGAATTGTACTTGAAAAATCTCATACAGGTGTTACATTTAAAGTTAAATAATACCAATAATAATAAAAAAAATCTCAAACTTCCAGGTTAATTTTTTTTAATAGAGGATTACATCATCCATTATCCAATACCACCAACTATTAAAAAGTATGATTTTGTGTTCACAAACTATGCTTAAAAATAGAACAAATCGAAAAAAGTAAAAATCAAAAGAATTTTGATTAACGAACCCTTGCAAGGTCTGAGCCATACCTTACTAATTATCTTGTACAGTTGGCAGCAAAATTATTGATGCGCTAGCAATAATTTCTATTTAAAAGATGTGCACCTAATACACCATAATGTGCACCTAATATAGATGTGCACCTTTTGTTAAGTAAATATTTATCGAGTCATGATCTTAGTCTTTTACTGTTTATAAAAAAGTAAGTTCATGATAAAAATTAGTGGTCAAACTAAAGAAAAAGAAAAATATAGATGTGTGTTTCTCTAATTTTGCTGCCACTAGCAGCCAAACCCCATATTAAACAGAAATTCGTTATGATAATTACCTCTGTTTTTTTTGTTTTTTGTTTTATTATTATTCTGTTTACTTTCAGAAAATTCACAATTGTTAAATTTGTTCTTGTTTTTCAAAAACAGCTTTTTTATTTTTTTAATGTTTTATTTTGAAATTATAAAGTGCAAAAAAGAACTTTGATCATTTCTTTTCCACTTTGTAACTTCAGTATGAAGTATTAAAAATTAAATAAATTTTGGGAAAAACAAAGGAAAATTTAATTTTTCTAGATTTTTTTTGATAATGAAAACAGAAAAAAAAATCATTAATTCTCATAAAAATTTTCCCTATATAATAAAATGGGGTTCAGCTGTTGGCAGCAATGTGTGAGAGTCATTTACTTGTAGTGTTTGATGTATTTAGTTTTATTTTATAAAACCTTCGTAATTTAAAGACTGGAAATTTTCGATATATTTTCCGGAAAACCCACATTCCTAATGATATGACAACAAAGCAAAAATTAAAATCAAATTACCTTCACTCTTGTAAAACAGATTGATTATAAAACACAAACACAAACAAAACGAATGGTTTCCAATACAAATAAAGTATGTACATTGTCATAGTATCAATAGAAAACTTAGTATGCATACTTAAAAAGGTAATATTCTTATATGATAATAAAATAGAAATACAAATACAGAAAATAAGTATATTATAAGGTGAGATTAAATAATATTGTATGGCCATAGATCTGTGTACACAAGAGTCTTTAGAATATATCCATAAGCAAAATGAGCTCTAGTCCTTTTGATTTAAAATCACAATATTTCATTCATCATCAGGGTTGTAGTGATTTAAATCAGTTGATTTAAATCGCTGATTTAAATCATGATTTAAATCAATTGATTTTTTTGAAAAAAAATCACTGATTTAAATCACTTTTTTTAAATACCAAAGTTATTGGCTTTAATGGAATGAAATTGCTTATCTAACTTTAAAAAATGAGATTTTTAATTATTTCTTATGTAAATTTAAAAAAAAAAGGTTTGCAAAATATAACAAAATATTTCATTAGACGAACTAATATTTCTCATTTCTTAACTTTAGATTCATCTCTACTAAGCAAAATAATAAACACAAAAATAAATTATACCTTAACTTTTTTTAATTATTTTTATACATATTATAATATATTTTAATAATTCATTATATTTTAATTATTTATACAAGCACTGGTTTATGAATTGTAAATATTTAATTAGTATACAATTCATTAATTAATGTTATACATATATTCCAGTTCGCCTTTGCCCACCTTGCGAGTGATATATCAAAACGAAAATATTTCCTTGTTTATTTAGCTCTCATACCAGTTTATGTCATTTAACAATGTCTCATATGATATTTAAAAATTAATAGCATATTTTACATTGTAGTGTTTAAAAAGCCCTGAAGGCACCAAAAAGTTTTAAAAACATCATAATCTTTTAATTTAACAACATACAATCAGTTATAGTTCGAGGCTGCTCTCACTGCTTGTTTAATGAATTGTACCCTCTAAATACACAAGGTCATTGTGATATTGTGAAAATTTCTACACATAATTTTGTAAATCTAAATTTAGTGTGAAAATAAAGTTCTTCACAAACTTTTCACCTAGGGTCTTCTTTTTGTGAAATTGTGAAAAATGTAATTTTGCAAAATAAAATTACAATTAAGGTTTCATTTTTGACAACGACAGTTCAGTTTTATAGAACTAAACTCACACATATGCACAGAAGTCCTTTATAAATTAGAAATTGAGTATCAGCTTTTCGGGAGAAATACAACAAAAACGTCCAATTATTCATGCAGTCTACATTCGTTCCACTGAAGATTAATTTTGAAAATGAGAGATTTATCAAAGGTCTAAGAAAAATATTTTGTGAAGGGTTCTTTTTTAGGCTAAAATAATTTGTGAGTGGTCCTGTTTTATGATAAAAAAATTTGTGAAGGGTCCTGTTTTGGGATAAATAATTTTGTGAAGTGTCCTTTTTTAAGATATAAAGTGAAAGGTCCTTTAATGG
>CAWVNO010002401.1:0-13496 GCA_963930645.1 Salticus scenicus
TAAAGCGTAAATGATTTTTAAATGTAAAGGATGTTTTGGCGGATGATATTGAGGAAAAAAAACTTTAATAAACAGTAAATGGTGGGCGTATTCTGCGCTTAAAAATGGGCGGGACTAGCGACATAGCACGCAATGTATGATAACTTTTTTTTTTTTTTCCCTCGGAAATGCCTGTTTGAGTCGGATACGCCTTCTCGAACAGATTCGCTTGTGGTAGGTGGTTGCACAATAACTTCACATGTACCATAATATGTGCAATGATTGTGCATAACGAGATATTCTGTCAGCAAACAAGAAACTCTCCTAGCTGAAATGGTAATGTAGTAATTTATGTTAAACATGTGAATTAGTAATATATATATATATATATATATATATATATATTGTTTTTTCTGTTTCTTTAGTATTTTTTTTCTTTAAATAAATTTTTGTAGTTCTTTTAAAATTTCTTTTGTTTTTCTGCTTTTTTAAAATATGGAATTGAAATATCCTATCCCAAAGAAAAAATATTTGTTTACAAATACCTTACAACAACGTCATTTAAGTGAATTATTATTATTTCTAATGTAATTTTTGTTATAATTAAGCGCATTCTTTCCTACCCATGTGCGTAATCACTCCTACCCAACTAGGAGAGTTGGGTTTATTTACTACTGCATGGTTACTCTCTTGGTTTTGTTACTACTGCTGTTTTATACAACAGAGCAATTAAATAACAATGGAATTCATTTCAAAGTTATGCATAAAAAATTTAGCTAAAAATTAATATTTGGATTTTTTACATGTATTATATGTATATATTTTTTTTATTATTTATATTTTGGATTTTTCACTTTGTTGAATTGTGCGCAAAATCTCCTCTTACGTTATAATATTAAAGTATTCAGATTTACGAAATATATGACATTTTGGTAATGGTAGACAATAGTATGCATCAAAAATATAATAAAAAAATACTGAAATTCAGTATTTTTCTTACTTGGTCATAGCTGCCAATATTTTAATTTATTCCGGAGTATATAATATATAAGCCCCGCCTTTATTTCGTACCACTTTATTTATAGAAAAAATTTCTTCAATACATAACTTCGATAAAATAAGAAAAAATTACTTTTAAAAAATAAGTGGTACGAAATAGAGGCGGAGCTAAAATTACTCCGGAATAAATTAAAATATTGGCAGCTATGCTTAGTACAAGGCACAATTTTTAGTCTCTATTACATATTGATTAAAAAAAATAAATTAACTAGACCACAGTAAGCAGAGCTATCCGCTAATGGCCATGGTAATATTTTGTAGCATCAGTGGCCATCCGTCAGGTTTTTGCATGCCGCAATATTTTATTAAAAAATTCCCCTTATTTATTCATAGAAATCTGGTAAAAATGATTATTAAAATTTTCTTTAAAAAATAACGGTACCAAAAGGCGAGAACGGTTTTGCACCTTTGCAAAAATTTTTTCTTTCTGTCTGTAGTGTTTTCAGTACTCGTCTTTGTTTTCACATCACATTCTTTGAATAGTATATTTCATTAATATATTTACGTTTAAATAAGAATAAAATTACTCTTCTAAAAAAATGATACGAAATAAAGGAGGAGATAAAAATGCTGTAGGGGTTGCAGCTATGTAGTGATGAACAGGGATAAAAATCTATATTAATCGAAAATTTGATATTATATTATAAATGAATTGTCATGTTTTTTTAAGTCGTGGAAAACAATGGAACATCAAATTAGTTGAGAAAAGGCTGAGAAAAAGGAAACAAAATTTTATATTTGTATTCGAAAGAGGAAAACTACAAGAAAAAACGTTAAAGTTACAGATTTTTTTTTTTTCCCCGTTTAAACTTGTTCGAGAATTGATAGCTTGAAAATTTTCTGTTTCAGTTTCTGTATTTATTATACACATCTTTGCCATAAAAGATCGCAAACTTTCAAGTTCAGGCTTTTTTGAAATATCAGCAAAAACGTTTGACTAATTATCCTCAAATTTCAGATAAAAGTTTTTTCAGAACACCAAAACGGGATCACTTAAAAATAAAAAATAATAATAAAAATTTTCGAAATACCCTGTAAAAAGTAGTGCTTGAAATGCGTTGTAGCTGTTAGAAGTGATTATGGTAACAATTTTAACATCATTTATACATATCTAAATAGCTCGTATATTCGGGAAGATATAAAATATGGTAAAGATAATCTATATGATAATATTTATTCACAAGTGAGTGTTATTATAGTATGCTGCATAGGTGCCAAGTATCCCGTTTTTCAAGGGAGACTTCAAACCGGAAGTTTTTTATAGCTGTTTTCGGTAAAATTAATCGTCGAATATATATATAACATATTCCACCTAAAAATACTGGTGTCAATTCTGATTTAAAATGTTTAAAATGATGGCAGCTCTGATGCTGTAGTAGTATATTAAATGTCAATTTCTAGGAGGATCTAAACGATTTTTGAAGTGAACACAGCCAAGATAGTTCATTTCGTTCACTCTATTTTATTCTTTTTCAATTGTAGTAAAACGCAAGTAATTAACACCATACTATAACTTAGGATCCTTTTGTTGTTTAGTTTTCCCCGGTTGCAAAATGAAGCGGGGGTAAAAAACAACGTAGTTCATTTTGAGAAGAAAACTTTATAAAGGGACCTTTCGTACTAGCAAATATGTTTGATACAGTTTGCTTGGCGCGTACCTCTTCTTCACCGCTAAATAAAAAGCAAACGGAAGAAGGGTAATTTCACATGTTTGAAGGATTAATAGAATCTTTAAGTAATTAATATATATATAATACCTTAAAAAGTGCAACAAGTTAGAATAAATTTGAGATTTATAACATAATTCAAGTTAAGTTAATAAAATATAAAATGAAGACATGTATTAAATATATAAATGTATGAATTTTAAATTAAAACAAATAATAAACAATTTAAATTTCAAAAAGCTAAATAAATGCCTAAGAATCTGTAAATACCAAAAACAAATATTAGAATATTTAATTATTTTTTACACGTAACCATATAATTTAAAAATGCAGAATACAAGGTAATGGAGGAAAATTATCTTTATTTGACCTATTTCTCCAATGATAACTAAACGATGCTTAATCTCATAAGTAGCCACTTTAAAGACATAAAAGTAATAACATATTGTGCTTTAAAAAACGCTAACAGCTGGATCAAATTTATACTGAATATATATGTTAAATAAATAGATGTGTGAATTTAAAATAATTAATAAACAATTCAAACATGAACTATGCAAGAAAATACTTATCAATAAGGTAAGATATTAAAGTTCAATCTACTTTAAAAATAATCCAAAATAGGATTAGTAACAGTTTTATTTGACATATAATTCTACATGAGGAGAGTAAAGCCCCTCTAAACCTCCCTCTCCAGTTCAATTACAGTGACTGCATCTATTTGTAATATGCAAAGCTGTTATAAATTTTCCTTCAAAATTTTCCTTGATCAAATTTTTCGATTGATAACCTAATACCAAAGCTGCCAAGTTTTTAAATTTATTCCGTAATGCATAGCTGCTAATATTTTAATTTATTCCAGAGTATTTTTAGCCCCGCCTTTATTTCGTACCTCTTATTTTTTAAAAGTAATTTTGTCTTATTTTGTCGAAGTTATATATTGGAGATAATTCTTCTTTAATTAAAGTGGTGCGAAATAAAGACGGGGCTAAAAGTACTCCGGAATAAATTAAAACATTGGCAGCTATGCGTAATAGTAATCCCGCCCCTTTCTCACACCGTAATAATTTTAGAGCAATTATCTTCATATTTAATCGTATCTAAATGAATAAAAATTTTCTACAAAGATTACGGTGTGAAAAAAAGGGCGGAGCTAACAATATTCCGGACTAAATTAAAAAATTTGGCAGCTATGCCTAATACGAACTTCAAAATTCCAGTTTGAATTTTCTCGCGTTATTTGCTTTTAAACTATGTTTATAACGGTTATACATACAAATCAACAGCAAAAAGTTGAATTTTTGTATTCAAGTTACCTTAAAATGTGATATTATTAAAATAAATAAACACAGTTAAAAATAGAAATTTAAAAAATAGTATGTTAACTGCATCAGAATGAAAGCTGAATTTTCCTTTATAGTTCTGTTCGTCAATAAACTAAAAGTAGCAAAGCACGTCCATGAATTACATTCAATGGAAAAGAACGTTTAACTTAATTTTGGGTATCCCTGTATATTGTATATAAATTATGTGTACATCAGATTATGTACATAATTTAGACTTATATGAGAAATACTTAAAATAAAATAAAATGCACTTCCAGCAATTTCCAAGTATAGCCTGAAAATATCCAAATACCTTGGACAGTTCTGTAAACGAATGATGAAGGATTTCCATACAACAAAAAATCATCAAAAAGTTTATGCATTTAAACAATGTTTATTCCATTTTCTTTAGGGCTGCCTATAGGTGTTACCACGGAGTATTATTTAAGAGGAGACGAAAGAAACGCTGAAATTTTGCGATGTTGTTTTTTAACGTTTAGAGAGGGCGCCAGCGTTCGCTATACCCTGCTTTCCAGCTTCCGTAACGTTATTCAATAGGGAAATGTTTCGTTTTTATTAATTTTTTAAGAATAATATTGAGCTTAAAAAAATTCGGTTGAACGCAGATTTCATTTAAAAGAGTCTTTTTGACAACATGTTTTTTTTTTTTAAGAACTATATTAAGCATTTTACTTAGTGAGAGAACATTTAAAATGACGCTGATCATTATGTGTAAAACCAAAGCTAAACTACACTGTTATGGAGAGATAAGTTTTTTTTTTTTTTTTTTTTTTGAGAATGTTGGTTTTTTTTGGATATCTTATGGCAGTGAGTCTTATAATTTTTCGTTGTTGCTATATTTGACGGTGTAATAAAATAATAATAATAATAATAATAAAAAATAAAAAAATTAAGAAGTTGCTAGCGATTTGATTTTTTCATTCATTTCCTTTTACCAACATCAAACTTAAAATAATTCTTTGTTATGCATTTTTTTTTTCTGTGTAACCTAAAGTGTAATAAAATTTCATACTGTTTCAATAAATTTTCAAGTGTTAGCATTATATTTTTCAGTAAAAGGAAAAGTTATTTTAGTTTACTATTGGTATGAAATTTCCCAATATAGTCCCGATAAAAAATTACGTTAAAAAAAAAAAAAAAAAAAAAAAAAAATTAGAATAGACATGTTAAATCATACAGCAGAAACACTCAAGGTTATATGCTCGAATGAACTAAATAAAATTAACAAATCATAATTTGTGATTTGCAGTTTCAATAAATTACTGTCATTAACTCATAAATCACTAGTCTATGTTGAATATTTGAATAAATCATAAACTTTGACCATCTTGTGATTTAAACTTGAACTTTTTATTTAGTTTGGTAATTAAATTTATTTCATGTAGCTTCTATAAAATGCATTTTTTTTTTCTTTCATTTCCTTTTTCGCACTTTAGAAATTAGTTTTAAAAAGTGATTTAAAAAATAAAGTTGTAATTTTATGTAAAGATTTTCCTCTAAAATTATCACCAATGCATGCGAATTTTGTAATTAAGGCTTTTTTTAAATTTTGCTCTGATATATATATTTTTCAAATTGAATATTTGATTAAGATTATGACCAGTTTCAACTGCCTGAGTCATTCTCAGAATCAGAGACAATGAAGAATCTAAGTCTAAGCATTTCTGTATCATGTAGTGAAGCAGTACACTATTTTAACATTATGCTAGTAAACCCGTGCGAAACTTATGCAATTGCATAAGTTATTAAAATTTCAGGTACTTTTTTTTTTTTTTTTTTTTTTTAACATACAAAATTAAGTTGAATTTTTGCATAATAATTGATTATCATGAGAATTACTACGTTAAAAATAGTACATATGGAGTTGCATAAAACTGAGCCTAATAAAATTAAACAACAAAAACTAGGATAAGGTAAATGTATCAAAGTGGAGGAAGAAAGGATAGCCTAGTGAGTGAGGCATTTCATTCTGAGATTATGCTGGGTTAATAATACATTTCGTTTCTTATAATATTAGTGTAATAGGATACTTGATATTAGAAATTTAAGAGAACAATTAGTATAACTTTTATGTTTAGCATACTCTAAAAATTTTCATCCAAATTAATTTTAGTAAAATTTTATTAAGTAAATCGTGGCATACAATATGGAATACTAAAGCAACGGAAATTAAAAAAAATTCAGGCATAAGGTCGGAGGGAACTGCATAGTTGTAGTGAGAAGAGAAACATATTATACTATAAGAATCATTTATTCCATTTAATTAAATATACAAGTTATAAAATACTAAAACAAAGTAAAAATCATTTATAATTAATAAGTGAAAATTACCTTGCAATGTTAAATTTTAAATTCTAGTTTTGTGAATTATTAAACACAGAGTATTTACACAATAATAACAACAACAATAATAATAACTATTATTATTACAGAGTATTTATAGGTATTATATATAATAATTTTTGATACTTTAAATACAATACTGCACCACATTAGATTGCATATTGTAAATAAGTAAATGAAAAATTACCGAATTCTAATTAAAGTTGTTACCCATTTTTAACATAAATCATAGAATGTCCTGCAATCGATGTCGCACTTAATAATGAAAGGCCCACCAGCGGTTCTGCGCTCAAAGCTGGTAGACGTGAGGTGCTGGGTTCGATCCCAGGTTGCGCTTGTCGGCCTAGCCATTCGTAGTTTTCTCCGAAACTTGAGTAAATACGGGCTAGGACCCCTCAGAAAGACCTCCATGGAAGGCACTCCCTTTCAGGCCTAGGACCCAAGAGTAGACTATCGGCCTTATTCCGCAACACCAACACACACTTAATAATGAAAAAAATATGTTAATGTTGTAACCTCTATTATCATGAACAGCCTTAATTTATCTCGAGAAACGGCAGGCATTATACGGATCAAGATAATTCATAAGCAGCAAAAACAAATAATAATAAGAGTCCTGCATCGGGTCGGTAACCCGATTTAACTCGAACCCGACCCGACCCGCGGGTCGGGTTGACAGAATTTTTTACAACTATGTAACTATGTTTACAACTATGTAACTAATTTAAACATTCTGCACATACTAGACATGTATCGGTTGGTTGTTTGGCTGGAGGATTTAAGGCCGATTGACTCCAGATGTGTCGTAGGCCTATAGGGGGAATGCCTTCCGTTTGAGTCTTTCTAAGGGGTCCTAGCCCGTATTTACGCGTGTTTCGGAGGAAACCACGGAAAACTCCGAATGGCTAAGTCGATGAGTGCGACCTGGGATCGAACCTGACACCTCCCATCTACCAGCTTCGAGCGCTGAACCGCTTGGCCGCTGGATGATAGACATGCACCGGAGCTCCCTATTCGTATCCGTAGAAGAAAGTATTAGATTCGTAAAAATTTTCAACTTCCGGTTTTTCATGAATTTGCATGTTTTTAGAGCCCCGAACACGATTTGACTATTTCTAGAAAATATCAGTCTGTGTCCCTGTATGTGTGTGACAAAAATTTTATGGTGACTGTATCTCTGGAACTATTGCACGTAATTGCATATAAATTTATAAATAAATGCACCTTGACATAAATTAGTGCCTATCAACTTTTGGTGCCCATCACTCAACAGATAGCGCTGCTATACAGTGATTTCCACAATTTAAGGGAATGCTATATCTCAGGAACTACTGCAGAGAATTGCATATCAATTTATATGTAGATGCATCTTCACATAACCTAGTCCCTATCAACTTTTTGTGTCAATTTCTCAAAAGATTGCGCTGCTATACAGTGATTTTTACAGTTCAAGGAAAGGCTATATTTCAGGAACTACCAAACAAAATTGCACATAAATTTATATGTGGATGTACCATGATATAATTTATAGTCTTCCCACTTTTGGTACCAATAGTTCAATAGGTGGCGTTGTTATACAACGATTTCCTTAATTTAAGGAAAAGAGATATCTAAGGTTCTATTGTGTATAATAAAAAAAAAAAAAAAGACATCTGAAAAGACCATAATCAGACATTATGCCGATTCAATTTGGATGCATATCGGCCAATAGGTGGTGCTGCTGTCCTGCAATTTTCCCCGATATGGAAAAGCTATATCGCAACTTCTATGTCTATGGTGTATACCTGTACAAAATTTTATAAGTGAAATAACCATTATGAATTATATATTTGTATATATTTGTATTCACCACGTTAAACTTCTTAATAATAGTTTTAATAAATTATTCGCACTTAGTGAATTTGACAGAAAAATATAGAAGAATGTCTTGCGGTGGTCACAAGTCACAACATGCTAGGTTTTTTTTTTTTTTTTTTTTTTTTTTTTTTATATATAATTTACCATCTGTGTAACAATGAAAATTTACTTTATTTTATATCATGTTATATCATTTTACCCTATTTTGCATGGTTTTTAGATGAATAAGTAATGTTGATTTATTTTTCGGGTCGCAAAAAATTCTCTGTTGCGGGTTCGGGTTGATGAAAATTTTTTTGTCGGGTTCGGGTCGCTGAAAGTTTTTTTGTCGAGTTCGGGTCGGGTTTCGGGTTGATTTAAAAATCATCTGTCGGGTAAAACCCGACCCGCGCAGGACTCTAATAATAATACTTACTCGTGGAGCAGAAAACAAACTCGGGCATTTCTGTCCTTGGGCTTTTCTCTTTTTTTTTGTCACTATCATAACCTGTTTTACATCCGGGAATGAAGCATTTACATGAACCCATCTCAATTAAGTAGTTTTAAGCACGTACAAAAATATTAAACTGTTTAAAATTCAAAATTCGAAAAGCACGTCAGTAGAATGAAACTGAAAACAATAGTACTTCGCGCCGAAATATAGGGTAAAGGGACAAGTGTCGCCCCCAATAGCTTGCAGAAATTCACATCGCAGTTTTAAAGCTTCCTCCCATTGGACTTTCATCTCCTCTTTCAATAATACTCCTTGGTTCAAACTTAATGGTAGTTTTTGAATAAATGTTGCTAATTTTGTCAACACTGACCAGAGGCGTGTAATTAAATAGGACTGGCAAATGGTTGATGCCTATATATGGATAATATAGCTGCTGATGCTAACTTTTGTCATTCACCCTGTAGTGTATCCGCTCTTTTTTGCCAGCATTTTCTTTATAGAGTAATTTTCTTCTGCATATAATAACAATTAACCCCTTGAATAGTGTTGAGATGTATTTTATATCACCTAATTTTAATTGCCAGTTGCCAAAACGTATCATGAAAATTTTCAACAAAGTTTTATTTCTATAAATAAGTGGCATAAATCCTTATGCCACTTGTATTATACCCTATGTCCATATACCACTATGCCTTGTATTTCTTTTCTTTTAACCTTGTTAATAAATTCTGACAGCATTTGATTTAAATAAGCTTAATTTCCTTGCACCTTAAAGAGTTAAATAAAAAGAATATTAATGTATAAAAAAAAAAAGGCGTGAAAGCGAGGCGGGTACTAACAACACTGCAAAACAAGTTTTAAATAGTTGGCAGGTCTAATAGATAATTATGTTACAATCAACGTTCATTAAAATCAGATTTATTTATAATTTCTAAATAATAAACAGAAAGGAAAATATTCTAGTATTAATGACTATTTTATTCAAAGCAGGTTAATAACGACAATAGGGTTATTTATCTATGTAAGCACTGTAATCATACTCTTGATTACATATGCTAAGTAAACTTTCCATTCTAGAATAAAATGAACTATTCATATTTATACTAAAATGCTCGTTGATGCAAGATGTTTGTTTTAAAATATAATTTGCTGCCACCGCAACATAGTTACAAATGTTTTCTTCGTGCATATGAATAAATATGTTTGATTATAATATTTATTAACAGTTGCTTGGGGATGTTTCAAGATAAGATTTTATATGATAATGATGTAAACATGAATCGGGAGAATGCTGAAAAAATAAATTTAGTTGATTGAAGTTCTGCGTCAAGTCGGGTAGGCTCTGATTTCGTTGAGTCGAGTCAGACTTAATTTAATCAATATCATTATATTATGCTTGGAATAAGATTTCGCACATGCAAATTCGAAAGAAAGCCCAAAATCTGGTAAAATGAAATTATAAATTACACATTTTTCTGTTATTTTGTGAAAATCAAATTATACTTGATCATATTCCTTTACATTGCATTAAAATATGTATTTATCTGAAAAAAAAAAAAAAAATAAATAAAAGTGTTGTTTTTAAAAACTCTTGTTTTTTTTTCTTCAAATATGAAACACTACTTTCTCGAAAAATAAAACTTCTGTTATTTAAATCTATTTAAATGTTTCATTTTAGAAATAGTGGTGTCAAAATATAACGTAATTTCTTGTGCATAATCCCATAGCAGAGCTGCCAACCAAATCCGGCAAATTGTTAGTACCGCCCCTTTTTCTACACCACTTAATTTTTAGAGTAATTCTCTTCAAATATATTTACGATGAATGAAACAAATACTCTAAAAATTAAGTGGTGTAGAAAAAGGGGCGTTTTTCAATAGGCGTTAACAATTTGCCGGATTAGGTTGTCAGCTCTGCCATAGCTGCCAATATTTTAATTTATACCGGAGCATCTTTAGCTTTGCCTTTATTCGGCGCCATTTCATTTTTGGATTATTTTTCTCCAATATATAATTATGATAAAATAAAGAAAAATTGCTCTTAAAAAAAAGTGGTATAGAATAAAGGTGGAGCTAAAAAAACTCAGGAATAAATTAAAATATTGGCAGCTATGTAAGCTCTATGTCAGGTGAATTAGTTTTATTCTAGAAATTTTAATGAATAGAAGAAGCAAACTTGCCGCTGCAACTTTAAAAAAAAAAAAAAAAAAATGTTTTCTTTATTTTGTCGAATCGTATTCCAAAAATCCGTTACTGAACAGTATTGATGGAGAACGATACAGGCTTTCACATTTGTGAACGAAGTTGAATTGGTACAAGATATTTGTTCTTAACGCATTCGAGACCGCATGTTTTTGTCTTTATGACAGTAAGGTGGCGTATTTCTCCCAAGGTACTGTGGGCTAATTCTCCCAAGTTATAATATTTCAGAACAAAATTTTCCATATTCACATTATATTGCAAATGGATATACGTTATAATTATATTCTTCCTAATCAAAATATTTGTATCCATATTATGTTTGATTGTGGAAATTTGAATATTAGTATATTCTGAAGAAATAAGTAACTAACATACAAATCGCAAAACAAACGACCACTGGACTAGTTAAAGATTTTCAAATGACGTGAATCTACATAAGCGGTAGCGAAAGTATTAAAGATCTATCTTTTTTCTGTTATTTAAGATTTCTAATGTAAAATAACGCTGACCCAACTTTATATTTTGCTTAAACTTATTGCACTTTTGTTTAATACCTGTCCAGCTTACTGAAAAAGAAAAGACGTGTCTTTTTGAAACCGGCAGTGCTCACATTAATTATAAAAAGCACCACAGAACCGACGTTTAAGAGTAATAATTACAAAACTTTGCAATTTATGGAGTTTATTCAGTTTTGTACATAGTGCTTACATAAATTTTATAGTGTGTGAAAAAGTTTTATTTATTTATTTATTTAATGAATTTATTTAATGAATTTATTATTACTAGTATCGCCCAGTGGTCGAAACCCGACCATTTTTTTTTTTTTTTTTGCAAACCGAGGCAAAACAAAGTTATTGCTTTGTCCTAAACGGAATGCAATTGCAAGACAGCTGCGGCAATTGTTTGCCGATATTCACTCTAACTGAATCAGCAGAGTTTTACTTAATATAACTATTTCTCTCTGTAGATGTTAGCATTTCCTGAAATGAGAGAAAATCGCAACGTGAAAACGCCCCTTGTTGTGTGATACAGCCCAGAAGCTAATAGGTACCATGTCAAACCAAGGCCCAACCAAGTATCAAATTCTGTTAAATTAATTCGATTGGTTCATAAAGTACAGTGTTTGTACAAAAAAAAAGATATTTTTCAAAAATGGTCGAATTGAGTTGGGGAAATTTCAAAACGTGTAACTTTATCGAAAACCGAAAATCTAAAACTTTTCTCAATCTTATATTTTCTACTTATATATGCAGAGGAAAGAATAATAAATCTACTTTTTAAAAAATAAAAATAAGTAGTCAATTTCACTTAATTAAAATGCAAGGAAATCTCAAAACATGTAAATTCATTGAAAAACGGAAATCAAAAGTTTTTATGTATCTTCTACTTGCTTCTTCTACCCACAAAAGCTAGCAATAAAGACACTTTTTTAAAAAATAAGTAGCCAATTTCAGTTAATTGAAACGTAAAGAAAGCTCAAAACATGTAAATTCAGCAAAAAACGGAAATCGGAATTTTTTCCGTATCGTTTACTGATACATGCAGCAGTTAGTAACAAATCCATTTTCCTTTTATTTAGTATATTAGTTGAATATTTATTGTTTAAATATCACCCTTTGAAATGAAATGTTTATGTTTACATTCGAAACTGGAAGTTTGCCATTTTTTTTTCTGGAGTTTTGTGATTTTATATTAAAATTTTATTAATTTTACAGAAAAAATAACTCAATCAAACACATGTAGACAGTAACTTATATATAACTATACCCAAATATCGGAATTAAAATCGGCAGATAATTTCCGTTATTTTTTAATAATTTTTTACAAAAAATCCAATGGGCGATAACATAGAAAATCTTTTTCATGGCTCCATGGACAGACAGTGACGACATCACTTCGCTTGCGTATAGTGATGCTATATTATACAAATTACTGTGTCTATGGTTTTATTTGAGCTTTATGAAATTGCCAGATTTAACAACTTTCTACTTTTAGGTATTTTTTAATGTAAAGGGAAAAATGGGGGAAAATGCATAAAAAATAAATGTATTTTTAAATACCTTCTTGACATCGTAAGAAAATAATATTTGTATTCGCACCTTCCGGCTATCCATACCTTTCGAATGATACCATTTTCAACACTCTACTCCCATAATTAATATGTTAAAAAGGGACAACAAATTTTATGCTTGCCTATTACTATTAATATATAGATTATTATTTATTTTAAGTTTAAATATTACAATGAATGGCTTAAAATGATAATTTGCTGTTAACACTTAACGGACGGGCCACGTAAATCTACGTATTTATTTTATGACTGCCTAAAACGGGGCGTAGATTTACGTTTGCTGTTTTAAAGGACAGGGTTACGTGAAAAAGTTATTTACTATGATATGCCAATTATGCAACTTCCACTTCGTAACAATGGATGTTTTATAAAATATCACATTCATAAGGACTACTAGACATGTAAATAAATATAGTATACATTTTTTTTTTTTTTAATTCAAAAATTGTACTTATTCAATAAAACCACAACGCCCATGTATACATGTTTATTTAATTAATTTTAAAAAAATCCGGAAAACGGGGACAGACAGAGAAAATA